>JAMPIV010000891.1:0-5000 GCA_024509875.1 Oreohelix idahoensis
TCCGATTTCGGAGGTACCCATTGCAGCTGGGTCGGCTCAGGAGCCGCCAGTCCCTGGTCGACGACACTCCTTCAAATGTCCTCGCCAGGTCTCGAGATAATCCAGTCCAAATCCCGGTCGACGAAAAATCCTCAAATGCCGTCGCCCGGGTTTGATCCTGTATCACCCGGTCGCCAGAGCGGTGTTGTAACCACTACACTAGCGCGGCTCCCCCCAGACAGATTATCGGTAATATTAATACAGGGATGGACCTGCGAAAGCGATTATTTAATTATCATCTGTGTCTTCGCACACCCCAGACGGCTCTCTCAGACAGACAATATGGCTTTTCTTTGCATCGCTCGCGAGAGACCATATTGTGTCAAAAGAGATCGACTCTATCAAAGGTGGCCAGACGCCTAAGGTGATAAACGTATTATCCGCTGACCGGTCTAATTACACTGGTATTATTACGGTTCACCAGGCGAAACGTAAACAAGTCTGGGAGTGGTCCGTGCAAAAAAATCAATGAAGGTGCATAAAATATGCCAAATAAAAAGCGGATGAAGGAGTGAGATAGGGGCTCAAAAGTACGTGTACAAACGTTTTGTCACATATTCACTGGTGAAACTGTAGAAATTCACGGGCCCCGGAAAAGCATAAAGCCTATGATTCTTCCAGTTGAGGAGATTGATGTTTCAACCCGATATGTGCGGGGGCAAAATCAATGCCGCAGTAGTAGACGACTTAGTCTACCCTCTAATTTAAGGAGGAAATATATGTTTTTTGGAGATCCCTTACGTGACTCCAGGATGACACAAAAGAGAGAAAATCCATGGCACGCCCAAGCGGCCCCTGAGCTCTCATCTCTAACCAGCCCGAACATTTCGGTGCTGAAGAAGGCACAAAGTGATGATAAATCCCTAAAGCCTTGTTTTGCTAAGTTGTATGATAATTACTCCCATACTCCTCAGGGACATGCACACCATCATAGCTGGCAGACGCTGGAACTGGGTTGGCCATGTCCTCAGAAGAGACCCCGATGCCATCACAAGAACAGCTATGCTATGGACCCCTGAAGGAAAACGAAAGAGAGGCCGACCAAAAACAACTTGGCGGAGGACTGTGGAGGCTGAGATGCAAAGAATGAACCAGAGTTGGGGCACTGTACGAAGGATGGCACCAACGGGCTGATCACCCGTTTGCCAGTCACTTCGATTACAGAAACAACAGCAAATGGATTGATTTGCCGTTGCCCTAAAGACGCCAATAGGCGTGATGGGAAACAATGGCAAAGAAAACCTATCTGCTGTTGCCCTAAGACGCCACTAGGCGTAATGGCCACTGACTGCTTTGACGGTCGGTGGCTAAGGACGGAAGAAGAAGAAGAAGACGAAGGATGGCCGCCGACCGAGCAAAGTGGAATCAATTTGTTGTTGCCCTACACGACGCCACCAGGCGTAATGGCCACTGACTGCTTTGGCGGTCGGTGGCTAAGGATCAAAGAAGAAGACTCCTAAGGGAGCATTTTACAGGGATAAAGGTTTGTAAATATATCTAGACAGGATAGATGTCTGTATATCTAGACGTATTAGATTTTTGTGTATCTAGACAGATTAGATGTCTGTGTATCGTGACATATTAGATGTTTGTGTATCTAAACAGATTAGATGTTTGTGTATAGTGACATATTAGATGTTTGTGTATCTAGACAGATTATATGTTTATGTTTCTAGTTAGACGAGGTGTTTGTGTATCTAGACAGATTAGATGTTTGTGTATAGTGACAGATTAGATGTTTTGTATCTAGACAGATTAGATGTTTATGTACCTAGAGAGATTAGATGTTTGTGTATCTAGACATATTAGATGTCTGTGTATCTAGACAGATTGGATGTCAGTATATCTAGACAGATTAGATTTTTGTGTATCTAGACAGTCTGGTTGTCTGTGTAGCTAGACAAATTATATGTCTGTGCATCGAGACAGTTTATATGTCTGTGTATCTAGACAGATTATATATTTATGTTTCTGGACAGATTAGATGTTTATGTTTCTTGACAGATTAGAAATCTGTGAATTGACAGATTAGATGTATATGTGCCTAGATGGACTAGACATCTGAGTAATATGTCTATGTATCTAGACAGATTAGGCATATGTCTGTATATCTAAACAGTTTAGATGTTTTTGTATTTAGACAGATTAGATGTCATTGTATCTAGACAGATTGGTGTCATTGTATCTAGAAAGATTAAATGTTTATGTGCCAAGACAGGCCAAATGACTTTGTATCTTGACACATTAGATGTCTGTGTATCTACACAGATTGGAGGTTTAAATATTTATACAGATGTCTATATATCTATACATATTAGATGATCTATAAATCTCTATAGATTAGATGATCCACATATATGCACAAATTAGATTTTTCATTTATCTAGACAAACTGGATGTTCAATACATATTTAGATGAGACATTTTACATATCTAAACAAATTGGAAGTTCTATATATATTTAAATGAGATTTTTTGCATATCTAGACAGACTGGATGATCTATATATATTTAGATGAGATTGTTTGCATTTCTAGACAAATTGAATGTTCTGTATATATTTAGATGAGATATTTTACATATTTTGACAAATCAGATGTCTATGTATCCAGGCATATTAGATGTCTATCAACCTATACATAGTATATGCTTATACATAGTATATGCCTATGGATCAACAGTTTATACGTCTGTTTATCAAGACAGGCCAGATGTGTGTGTATCTAGGCATATTAGAAATTATATTTACATACACATATTATTTGCCTATTTATCTAGAAAGATTAGATATCTATTTATCTAGGCAAACCAAATGTGAGCTTATCTAGACAGATCAAATGTGGGCTTAACTAGACAGACTAGATATCTATTTATACAGATAAATAATAAATTATTTACCTAGACGCAACAGATATCTATTTATCTGTACCGATTAGCTGTTCGATTTATCTATTAAGAATAAATGTTTTATTTATCTATAGAAACCAGAAGTCTATTTATATAGACAGACTATGTATCTATTTATCTAAATAATCTAGATACTTAGTTACCTAGACATATTGGCTATTAATTTATCTAGACAGGCTAGATTTATGTATATATATTAGCATTATTAAAAATTAGATGCAATTTTATCTACGACTACATATATATTTATTAATACAGATTAATTTATCTAGACAGGTCAAATGTCTATTATTAACACAGATTAGATGTTAATTTATCTGGACAGGTCAAATGTCTATTATTAACACAGATTAGATGTTAATTTATCTAAGTTCAGATATCTATTTATTAACACAGATTATATGTTCTATTTATCTAGAAATAAATATTAGTAAACACTAGCAAAGACGAAAGGTGAACAGATCATGTTAAAGACAACGCAAACGTTAAACCTTACTTTCAGGGACTGGCTCTGGGGTGACAGGTAAAACCAGTAGAAATGCCCCGCATGACGTCACAAACAGTGACGTGTACACCACGAACATCATCTTCGTCTCTGGATTCTAGCCTGGTGGAATATGTAAATGCTTACTGCAATAAAAAGGTGTGACCTGGTCCATAGTTTGGGGTTCAGGCCATACAATAGACTGGCTTGACATGTAAGTGTATCTTTCTATCTGAAATAAAATACTTAGTAAACACTAGCTTGTGGGTGAACAGATTCATGTTAAAAGACAACGCATACGCCCCGCATGACTGGGACGTGACACAAACAGTGACGCATGACGTCACACCAGTGACGAACATCATCTTCGTCTCTGGATTCTAGCCTGGTGGAATATGTAAATGCTTACTGCAATAAAAAGGTGTTCTTTTATGTTGTCCATGTTTCAGAGCCATACAATAGGACTGGCTTGACATGTGCGTTGAAGATACTGGTTTTTGGGTCGAACGTGATTTATTTTGATATCTGTATATTTCCCAATGCCAGGAAAGCTCCTCTTGCTTTCTGTTGTTTTATTCTGATATGGAACCATGTTTGTCCCTCTAACTTTGTCTACATTGCTGCCAAAATGTATGTATGATTCTATGTCTACATTGCTGCCAAAATGTATATATGATTCAACATCTTGTTGTGGTGTTTCATTTAATGCAGTCTTATTTTCGTTTTCTGCCTTTATTCTCATGATCTTTGTCTTTTCCCTTTCGTACATTCAGACCCAATTTCTGTAACCTTTTGTCAAAAAGGAAGTTTCGTTACGGTAAAAATCTAGACCTCAAGCTTTTTTTTTTAAATAACAATTTGCGTCGTTTTTTTTAAAGAATCAAAAACATTAATTCTAATGTTTTGTAGGGACGAACAGTTAACGTTCATGACTCTTGTCCCAGATAACCGGATAATTGATAGCTACATAAACGGAGTAGTTGGTAGAGTGTGGCTCACGCATAATATCTTACTTTTTTCTGTCCACTGTTACAGTGAAGCTGAATTTAACATTCTTCAGACAAGTGTGTTGCACCAACTGATGTGAGCCCATGTGCTGGTGAGATTTCTGTACAGTTGTCTCTGCTTTTGTGGTCTTCCTCATGTCCAAAAACCCCAGATCTTCTACTATTATAGGCTCTTTGTGGTAATCAATCGGGTTCCATTCTAATGAGATGACCAAACCACTTTATTTTCTGTTTCTCTATACACTTGATGCAGGATGTAGTTCCAACACTGTTTCGTAGTATTATCATTTCTCATTCTGTCTCCACTGGCGACATCGACGGCTCTTCTTAAGGATTTCCTCTTGCCCGACGTGATTTACCTTCTCTGTGTTCTAGACAGGCTCAATATTTGACACCGACAGCAAAGAGTTAGTTTTGTTGTTGTTGTTTTGCTAGGGTTGCTGAGCGTTTCGCTTTTTTTGCAGCCAATTCCACGTTGAGGACTCCTTTGTATTATCTACACTATAGATCTAGCTGTTCCTGTAACTTTTCTGATATTCCGAAACGTGTTGAGTTGAAGTCAT
>JAMPIV010000891.1:10000-132255 GCA_024509875.1 Oreohelix idahoensis
AATGACCAGACGTCATTGGGGGCAGTCCGGTTTGAGTAACCGAAGAGGCAAGACGTGTATTGCCGTAGTCTCATGATGTACAGATACTGTGGGTATACAGTGCTTTTTCTGAAGTCATATAGAAATAGCATAGGCTTTAGTGACGTTCAGAAGATTAAATAATGCTGTGATTAAGAATTAGCATAAGACTAGAGATGTTCAGTGGACGTGCTAGTTCTATACAGTAATAAGAGAAGATGAATAGAAATTTAGCATAAACAGTGAGAGTAGGAAGTGTATTATTTGGTGAGATTCAGTGTGTTGACAGTATGTATGATTTACACTTATTATGAATATGAACCATAAGTATTATTTGAAGATGTTGCAGAAGTCACTGTGATGAATTTACCGTTACACAACGTTAAAATATCTCCAAATATAAAGATAAAATGTAGGGATAAAAATAATGCGTAAGATACTAGGAGACATGCTCGCCCATGCCCGCATTTCCTACCGCCATTCAAACTAACTAGTTAGACGTGCAGACGAAACGGTTTACTCTTTGTAGACGGGAGGGAAACGGAGATCAAAAAAGTAAAAATATGACTGAACACGTGTTTGAATCTAGAACGGCAAAAAGACGCAATTGGTGGTAAAAGGAAAAAAATTCACGACACTAGTTGACACAATGTAAGGAAATGGACAAAAAGGACCTTGGCTCTTATTCGAAACAGTCATTTCTTGGACGTTTTTCGATACTTGGTCGTTTTATTTGAATTCAGCGACAAACGCCTTAGGGAAGGTTCTCGAACAAATTTCAAAAAAACTAAACTTGAGAAAAAATATGTTTTTTCTTAATAATAGAGTTATGAATATAAAACCTAGCTAGTTTGATAGCCCATCTTGAGCAGAGAACTAATATACTTTAAATTATACAGACGGATAGATAACAAGGAAGATATTGACAAAAGACTGTATTGTTCATATCAGACTAACGACTGTACTGTTCATAATTTCACTAAAGTTTCAAATTTTCGTCCTTGAGACACGCAAATGCAAAAATCAAGCTGTAATGCAAGAGAGGGGGAAGGTGGAGAATTGTGGCTAAAAATAACTTAGGAGTCAGATTTGTGTAGGGTATTGCATGTAGAACCAAGTGTGTTTTTGTGAAAAACCAAGTAGAGACAGACAGACCAACAGACAATAATACATACTTGACTGAGATCTGACTGAAATTTGACTTTTGGTTGTAGATTTGAAAAAGTTAGGGGGGAAGTCTGTGATTGGACAACTGTAATCATATTAGCGAGACAGAGACGCGCAATTTTGCCATTTGATACAATTCTGTCCAGGGACACAGTTGGTTATTGCCTGTGGTGTTGTTCCCAGAAGATATTACATACATTTATTGGGACGCCATCATATAGCCAGCTGCTCAGCTGAGTTTTGCTAGCAATTAACTGTGTTCTCAATTCTGAATTCTGGTAAGAATGAAAGCATTTATTTTGTATATTTTAATATTTCGAGTGATTGATACTGCCATATCATATAAAATGATTACGACAAGTAAGTGTTCGCTCTAGGTCCCCAGCCCAAGTTCAGGGTCTAGAGACAAACAAAATATATGGACGCCTAACTAAGACTATGGAAGGCGGATCTATTGTTGAGATCAGTGGGAACATATCACCTATCTTTTTGAATAAAAGGAAACTATTGAACATATCTCAAATGCAATGCAGTCTTGGGGAACTAGTACTATATGAAAACAACTGGGTAAGATGTGCTGTGTGGTCAGAGAGATCTGACCCATTCTGTGTAATGTTGATGTGTTGTGCTGTGTGTAAGAGTGGTGCAGTAATTAGAGTACTGACACAGCGCACAAATTTTGTTTTAGAATTGTGAGTTTCTGTTGTGGCACTAATGTAGTGCCACATAAGTAATCAAGATTACACAAGCAGATGTGTGTGCAGCCAAACAGTGTGTCGGTGCAGTCTAGCATTGTATTCTAGCTACCGAGAGGAGTGGGCCACCGGAATCCAGCATCAGATCTTCACAGACAAGATGAGTGATTAGTGGCCTGCTGAGGATTCACCATACTCCTAAAGATTTATAAATATTTCCCCATCTCAAATATACTGAATTTTGGGAAAGATAGCATTTATTAAAGTCTATAAGACAATGGACAAAGCTTGTTCTAGTCACAGAGTGGGTGTGATGACACCACCCCAACAGCACATCCAGTAATAGTTCTCCCAGAGACATTAGAAATATAATTAATATTAACCAGTTTTATAAAATACTTATGTACACACATTCCATTTTATTATGTCATATATTTATGCATTCCATTTATAACTCCATAACATTTCATATGTTCTGACCAAAATAAAACATTGGTTCAGAACAAATAAATTTAGAAAAAATTTTAATATTTAAACTAAAACAGCCTGAGTTAGTTCAGTGTGTTATAAATTTTATTAATATTATTAGACTTATTAATTATCTGTGTGTGTTTGTATATTCTACTACAGCACATTACATTTCAGTACCCTAGACTTTTTAACGTAGCTACATTCCTAATAGTAAAAGAGATATGTTTGGGGTCGTAAGTGGTAGTAAGAAGGGCCTTCTGTAATTTCCATAAACATTTATCTCAGGAGCCTTCACAGCTGACCTCATACATTACACTAGGTAACATCACAACCATACAATACCATCAAAAACCACTACAAATATTGGGGTCTTGTCCAGGGATAATTAGTTTATCATACATATTGGAATCTCCTGGTGGGAGAATTAAACCAGTGGAGACAGATTGTAAAAATTTAAAAAGTGTCCCTTAAAAATAAAAGGGGAAAAAATAAAAGTTGGTGAATCTTCACAGCCAGTGGTAATTAGTTAATTAATTAAATAATTAGAATTACCTTGGTCATTAGTTAATTAGAATTACCTTAGTCATTAATTAATTAGATTTACCTTGGTCATTGTTATTTTGTATGATGGCTGACCTAGCAAAATTTAGATCGGCTGCTGTGCTAACGGCGAAGGAAATGAATTTGGAGGGTCAGGTTTTAATTCAGTATGTAACTGCTGAATGTGACAAGTATATTGAAAGGGAAGATAGGAGGTTAGCTGAAGAGAAGAGGTTACAAATTGAGGCTGATAAAGAACTTAAGAGGTTGCAGATTGAGGCTGACAAAGAGGCTAAAGCATTGGAGGCAGATAGGGAGATTAAGAGGCTCCAATTAGAAGAAAAAAAGGCCGAAAGGGAGGCAGAAGATAAAAGGTTGACTGCCAAAACGGAGGCAGAAGATAGAAGGTTACAAAGGGAGCACGAATTACGACTAAGGGAGCTGGAATTACAAGGCCATGCTCCTGAAAATGGTGCCAGCCCCTTTGCCTCAGATGCTACGCCTAGTCAGGGAGCCTCAACCTCAGCTATGGGGTTTCATTTAGACCATTTTGTTGAGAAAGACGATGACATCGAGGGGTACCTCAGAAGATTTGAATTATTAGCTACTACATATGGGTTAGAGAGAGAGGGGTGGAGTCTAAAGTTATCACAGGGACTGAGAGGTACTTCTTATGAAGTCTTTGCTAAAATGAATAGAGAAGACCAAGACAATTATGACATGCTAAAGCAGGCTTTGTTATTGAGATACGAAAAAAATGGTGAATTTTATCGTAAGAAATTTAGAAATGCCAAGCTGTTGTCTGGGGAGACATACCACCACTTCTCTGCCAGACTGGAAACCTATTTGGAGAAATGGACTGCTCTGGGGAAGACCCAAGATCTTAAAGAGATGATCATGATAGAGCAATTAAGAGAGTCCATGGCTCCAGACTTGAGAAAATTTCTCATGGAACAAGGTGCAGAGAGGTTGGGGAGGTTTTAAATGTCGCTGAGAGATATCAGGCAGCCCAGACAGAGGTAAGTGGCACTAAAAAGAAGCACATAGAAAATTTTAAAGCTCCACAGCAATTTAATAAATTTGATAATAGAGAACAGGGTAATAAAGGCAGGACAAACTTTGAACGGCCAAGAAATGACTATCGTGACAGAAATTCACAGTTCAATGACCAAACATATAATGAAAGAAAACCGTTTAACCAAGGAAAAAGATGGTGCAAATGGTGTAAGAAAGACAACCATAACACCGAATTTTGTAGAAGGAAACCTTCAAACATTGCTGCAATGAAGTCGGGGACTCAAAGATTAAAGGTTAATCCTAATGGACAGCAGCAACCTTATCACCCCCCAGTTTGTGAGGATGTTATTTGTAATGGGGTCACCATAAGGTGCCTTTATGATACAGGTTTGGATTATGATTCAGTTGTAAAGTCTAGCCTAGTGGACCCAAGTCAGTATACCACAGAAACAGTGGAAATACAAGGGGCGACTAAGGACATACCACTCATGACACTTCCCATCGCAAGGATAACGGTGAAAACTCGCTATGTGGAAGGAGAAATCAGAGCAGCAGTGATAGAACAACCAATCTACCCTCTGATATTGGGGTGTAGGTACGTCTTCTTGGGGAATCCCGAGAGACCTGTGATCATGGCGACAGTGCAGACCAGGTCGCAGAAAAAGGAGGAAGAAGGTGAACCTATAAATGCTCATCCAGAGGAGATGAGGAAGGCGCAGGCTGAGGATAGGACACTCAAGCCATGTTTTAAAAAATTGCCCAAATGCCACACACCTCCAAGCAAGGGAGAGTATTTCATGAGGGAACACCCACAAAGGGAAAATATGTGCAGGACCTAGAAACGCCACGGGGCAAACTTAGGCCTGGAAGGAAAAATAATTATACTCAGGTAGACAAAGTGGAATGGGAGCCCCCTTTTCATACCCAGTCTTCACTTGAATGGATTAACATGGCCACTATGCGACGAGTACAAAGAGGAAATTTACCCCAGAATAAGCTGACAATCCCTCGGTCAACCTTATATCAACTGGAGGAAAATAAAAGAGAGCGAAGATCTCTCATAAGCAATCTAAAGTGGGGAGACAAACCCAAGAAAAAAATTGGTAGTGGTCGATTTGTGAGTGATGATTCTAGGAAGAAAAGTCCTCATTATAATGCTTCCAATGGAAGGGATCCGACGGGTGCCATGAAAAATAAGTATGAAAAATTAAAAGTCCAGATGTAGCATTATTAAGGACCTAGACAGATGAGAAGGCAGAAGAGACTGTTACCTCATCGTATCAATATGTGAACGAACTGACCACTCGTCTGAAAGCTGGATGGAAACTGGCAAATGATAATTTGAGACAAGCCAGGAAGAAACATGCAGCATATTTTAATAGGAAGGCAAAGGACGGAGAACTAGCTGTGGGAGAGAAGGTGCTTCTTCTACTACCCGGCAGCCAGAATAAGTTACAAATTGGATGGCAAGGTCCATATACGGTTCTAGAAAATGTGTCTAGAACAAACCATAAAATTGACAAAAAGGGGAAAGAGAAAGTTTATCATGTAAACCTTTTAAAGAAGTATCTGGACAGACCACTCCAGGAAAGCACCCCCTTACTGACCTTGGCTATCGCAACTCAAATGCAAAAGGAACCACTCACCTCACATGAATACCCATTACATCCTTGTGAAACAGCCGCACAGGTAAAAGTCAGTAAGCACCTGACTAAAAATCAGAGGGAGAGAGTTCAACAGGTTCTGGAGGAACATACAGATGTATTAACAGATAAACCAGGACATACAAATTTGCTACAGTATGACATGAAACTGGTAGACTCAAACCCAATCTGTATGAGGGCCTATTCTATTCCGTTCGCGAAGGAGAAGGCATTGAAAGAAGAAATAGATTATTTGTTGAAGGAGGGGATTATTTCACACAGTGAATCTTCTTTTAGCTCCAGTGTAGTTTTGTTGAGGAAACCGTCTGGGGAACATAGACTGTGCATAGATTACAGGAAACTGAATGCTGTCACAGAAGGACAAGTGGATCCATTACCAGACACAAAACAGTTATTTGCCAGATTAAACAAGGCAAAATACTTTTCAAAGGTGGATCTTAGTAAAGGCTATTACCAGATTCCAGTAAAGCCTGAAGTTAGACCTTATTTAGCTTTTAGCAGCTCGGAAGGACATTATGAATTCAACATGCTACCCTTCGGATTGAAAAATGCTCCGAGTGTATTTTCAAGGATGATGCGCAAATTGTTGGATCCCCTGAATAACCCATGTATCACGAATTTCATGGATGATATTCTCGTCGCCACAGAGACATTTGAAGAACACATTATCTCTCTAAAAATGTTATTTGATAGGCTTAGGGAGGCGAATTTAACTGCTAGACCAACAAAATGTTGTATTGGATGCAAAGAGTTGCAATTCTTGGGACACACTGTATATCAGGGTAACATGACCCCTGACCCCAAGAACTTGGAAAAACTGCAGAGAGCACCTAGACCACAAACAAAAAAGGACGTGCGATCATTCGTGTCTTTATGTGGATTTTACCAAAAATATATCAACAATTTTAACTCTATTTGTGTTCCTCTGACTGATCTGACTCGCAAGGGACATCCAGATAAAATAGTTTGGACTGCGCAATGTGAATTGGCTTTCCAAGAGTTAAAGGAAAAACTCACTAGCAAGCCTATTCTCAAATTGCCTGATTTGACACAGGACTTCGTGGTGAGAACAGATGCAAGTAATGTAGGCCTCGGGGCGGCTCTGTTGCAAAGGTCATCTTCACCCGATGGGGAACTGAACCCAGTCGCTTATGCAAGCCGCAAATTGAATAAAGCGGAGCAAGGATATTCCACAAGCGAAAAAGAATGTTTAGCGTTAATCTGGGCAATAAAAAAGTTCCAAATCTATCTGTATGGTAGGACTTTTGTGGTCCAGACGGATCATCAGCCCCTGATGTTCTTATCTCAGGCTAAGCATGAAAATGCTAGATTGTTGAGATGGTCTTTATTATTGCAACCTTATCAGTTTAGTATTGAGTATATCCCAGGGTCATTGAATGTCGGTGCAGATTTCCTCAGTCGGCACCCCTGTGATCAAAATTAGAGTAGTGGTAGGCGTGAGGAGTAATTTTATCTATGTTTATCACTGGTTTTGGAACTTGCCGTAGTGCATGTTTTCAGGTGGGGAGATGTGTGATGAATTTACCGTGATACAACGTTAAAATATCTCCAAATATAAAGATAAAATGTAGGGATAAAAATAATGCGTAAGATACTAGGAGACATGCTCGCCCATGCCCGCATTTCCTACCGCCATTCAAACTAACTAGTTAGACGTGCAGACGAAACGGTTTACTCTTTGTAGACGGGAGGGAAACGGAGACCAAAAAAGGAAAAATATGACTGAACACGTGTTTGAATCTAGAACGGCAAAAAGACGCAATTGGTGGTAAAAGGAAAAAAATTCACGTCACTAGTTGACACAATGTAAGGAAATGGACAAAAAAGGACCTTGGCTTTTATTCGAAACAGTCATTTCTTGGACGTTTTTCGATACTTGGTCGTTTTATTTGAATTCAGCGGCAAACGCCTTAGGGAAGGTTCTCGAACAAATTTCAAAAAAACTAAACTTGAGAAAAAATATGTTTTTTCTTAATAATAGAGTTATGAATATAAAACCTAGCTAGTTTGATAGCCCATCTTGAGCAGAGAACTAATATACTTTAAATTATACAGACGGATAGATAACAAGGAAGATATTGACAAAAGACTGTATTGTTCATATCCGACTAGCGACTGTACTGTTCATAATTTCACTAAAGTTTCAAATTTTCGTCCGTGAGACACGCAAATGCAAAAATCAAGCTGTAATGCAAGAGAGGGGGAAGGTGGAGAATTGTGGCTAAAAATAACTTAGTAGTCAGATTTGTGTAGGGTATTGCATGTAGAACCAAGTGTGTTTTTGTGAAAAACCAAGTAGAGACAGACAGACCAACAGACAATAATAAATACTTGACTGAGATCTGACTGAAATTTGACTTTTGGTTGTAGATTTGAAAAAAGTTAGGGGGGAAGTCTGTGATTGGACAACTGTAATTATATTAGCGAGACAGAGACGCGCAATTTTGCCATTTTATACAATTCTGTCCAGGGACACAGTTGGTTATTGCCTGTGGTGTTGTTCCCAGAAGATATTACATACATTTAGTGAGACGCCATCATATAGCCAGCTGCTCAGCTGAGTTTTGCTAGCAATTAACTGTGTTCTCAATTCTGAATTCTGGTAAGAATGAAAGCATTTATTTTGTATATTTTAATATTTCGAGTGATTGATACTGCCATATCATATAAAATGATTACGACAAGTAAGTGTTCGCTCTAGGTTCCCAGCCCAAGTTCAGGGTTTAGAGACAAACAAAATATATGGACGCCTAACTAAGACTATGGAAGGCGGATCTATTGTTGAGATCAGTGGGAACATATCACCTATCTTATTGAATAAAAGGAAACTATTGAACATATCTCAAATGCAATGCAGTCTTGGGGAACTAGTACTATACGAAAACAACTGGGTAAGATGTGCTGTGTGGTCAGAGAGATCTGACCCATTCTGTGTAATGTTGATGTGTTGTGCTGTGTGTAAGAGTGGTGCAGTAATTAGAGTACTGACACAGCGCACAAATTTTGTTTCAGAATTGTGAGTTTCTGTTGTGGCACTAATGTAGTGCCACATAAGTAATCAAGATTACACAAGCAGATGTGTGTGCAGCCAAACAGTGTGTCGGTGCAGTCTAGCATTGTATTCTAGCTACCGAGAGGAGTGGGCCACCGGAATCCAGCATCAGATCTTCACAGACAAGATGAGTGATTAGTGGCCTGCTGAGGATTCACCATACTCCTAAAGATTTATAAATATTTCCCCATCTCAAATATACTGAATTTTGGGAAAGATAACATTTATTAAAGTCTATAGGACAATGGACAAAGCTTGTTCTAGTCACAGAGTGGGTGTGATGACACTACCCCAACAGCACATCCAGTAATAGTTCTCCCAGAGACATTAGAAATATAATTAATATTAACCAGTCTTATAAAATACTTATGTACACACATTCCATTTTATTATGTCATATATTTATGCATTCCATTTATAACTCCATAACATTTCATATGTTCTGACCAAAATAAAACATTGGTTCAGAACAAATAAATTTAGAAAAAATTTTAATATTTAAACTAAAACAGCCTGAGTTAGTTCAGTGTGTTATAAATTTTATTAATATTATTAGACTTATTAATTATCTGTGTGTGTTTGTATATTCTACTACAACACATTACATTTCAGTACCCTAGACTTTTTAACGTAGCTACATTCCTAATAGTAAAAGAGATCTGTTTGAGGTCGTAAGTGGTAGTAAGAAGGGCCTTCTGTAATTTCCATAAACATTTATCTCAGGAGCCTTCACAGCTGACCTCATACATTACACTAGGTAACATCACAACCATACAATACCATCAAAAACCACTACAGTCACAAGATGAGATGCTGTAAATGTGGATAACTCAGTTGACTTAGTAAGATTAGAGAAGAGAAAAAAAGGAAAGGAAAAACAGAGATGAATGGCAAGCTGATGGCCAAACATGGCACTACTATAGACGAGTAAATGAATAAGCACATGTTTCAAGAGGAGAATCATGTGTATTATTTTGAGCTCAGAATAAATGAACTATTAGTTGTCGTCAGAAATAATTACGACGAGTAAGGGACTTGAAAACTAGACCTTTATAAAAATCGCTCATGTGCTCTCACATGTAAGTATATATTTATACCTCTGCAGATATATCTAAGTATTGGCACCTGAATATGAATTGTGTTAAGTTTAAAGGAACAGTAGTAGAGATAGGCCTGACAGGATTATTCAGAAGGGATAAAGTCCTAAATACGTTGAGTTGGAGATACTGAAAAAAAAACAAGGAAAATAGAAGAAATTAAGTTATGCTCACTGAACAGTATCAGAGGAAGATATGACGGGAATGATAACAAAGAATAAAAGCACCAACACATTGAATTGGAAGTGTTGAGATGAGTTATTGAGGTGCTTAGACAAATCAGGGGCAGGTTTGAAGCACGGTGGAAACAGGCCAGTTAAATGTACTTTGAATTAGCGAAAGAGGAGAATATGTATATACAAGGCTTAAAGGTTGTGTAAATGAACAGTACATATGATAAATCTGTAAAGGAGTCCTATGCTAAATACATTGCTTTGCCTTAGGAATTGACCATGTGTAAATAAACAGTTTTGTTGGATACAACTCTGTTTTGGGTACATCTTTGAGAGTTGTTGTATCATAGACTATGTCCAGGTTAAGAACCAAATCCACTATACGAGATCAGTCACTATTAACAACGAAGAAGGGATAGAACGGGTCGTGGGTTGTATATGAAGGACAAACATCTCATCCAGGCCTTTCTTATTCACAAGGTGCTCAGTGTAGTACCGGGGGGGGGGGGGGGTCTCCAATGAGACAGAGAAAGAATAGGTCTACTGCATTCTCATGCATGTCGTAAAAAGCAACTAATATGAGGTTGGGCATAAGAATGGCAACCTCTTCATGTAAAAGAAATTAGTCCAGAAACCACTGCTTTAAGAGCACATGGATCCTTTGGTGCAGGCTTCCTGACCTCAGGGACGATTTAAGTGTCTTAATAAAGGCCATCAGGTCTTGAAAGACAAAGATCAGGTCATTATTTTCAGCTTAAGTACTGGTCACAGTAGGTTGAGGTACCATCTGTTTCACAAGTACAGGATTGGTCCAACGGATCTCTGCTCCTGTGGCACCAGCCCCGTGACAGCCGAACATCTGCTCCAGTCCTGCCCAACTTACAGCAGTGAACGGAGTGGCGTATGGCAACAATCCGCTTCTCTCCACGAAAAACTGTTTGGAGATGTCAGGAACCTTGAGCTGACTACTGCCTTCATTAGAGTCATTAATGTAGAAGTCTGAGGGCGAACGAAGAAGACGAAGCATCAACTGTTTGGAGATGTCAGGAATCTTGAGCCGACTACTGCCTTTATTAGAGTCATTAATGTAGAAGTCTGAGGGCGAACGAAGAAGAAGAAAGACACAGACTGATTAAGATAAAGACACGCTGTGACTGCACTGCAGACAGCGGCGGCGCTAGGGCAGTGCGAGAGATGTGGTCGCACCGGACGCCGTTTGGGGGAGGGTGGTGCCGAAATGTATTAAACATTTTTTGTAAATCTCATAAATTAAAATGTTAACAGAGCAATTGAAGCTGGATTGTTTCGAAGTTTAAAATGCGAACTATTTTTATGTTTCAAGATGGAACGAAGAAGCGGGTGGCATCTATGAATTCTCCACCATCCATAAGAGCTCTTCAAATATGCAGAGCTAAAATATTGTGCTCTGGTTCTGGGCTCTCCCAATGAAATGTTATGTCCTGAACAGAGTCCTTCCCAGCTCCCTTCGCCTGTCATCTATCCATTGTGAGATCCTTCTGCATGTAGCCAACCAGGTAAAAGCCAGATCTAGGGTCTGGGGCTCAAATGATTTCCCTAAGCGTAGTATGCAAAGCTGGGTTCTCAACATGTTTCACCACAGGCGTAATCCCTGAAAGTGTGCGAATGATTTCAAGAGTCAATAAGGGCGCATTAGTTTCACAGTCAGAAGTTCACATTCATATCTGCAAACTATAGCACAGTGTTTAACTGGAGGTCTTATAAGGATGACTCCAGATATGCTTCCATACAGGGTCGGATCTTGGGCGGTACAAGTGGTGCGTCGGCACTGGGCACAGTCTTGTGTGTACACACACAAAAAATGTAATCTCAAAGAACGTTGCCGAACTTTCCGCACATAATATTCACTTGGAGTTATTTACCTTTAGCAATTTTTCATGGACATGTATCATATCGTGTAAGTATCGACTGTAATTAGGACACTGTCACACTATTTGAGGTGCAAAACGCAGAGGCAACTATAAACAAAATATTATTTTTTTTTCTAAAAGGGATAGACTTCTAATTTGACGGAACTGATGTACGAAGGTCAGTCCGTCAAATTAGCAGTCTATCCGTTGTCCGCCAGTCAGTCCATCAGTCAATCATAAGGAGTACATCAGTCAGTTACTCGGTCCGTCCGCCAGTCAGTACATGAAATCAGTCCGTTAAAGTTAGACATCTAATATTTCCTCAGTCTGTGAGTCAGTCCGTCAGTGGGCGGCTGTTATAAAAAAATAATTATGACAAATAAAAGTCAGTTAAACAATAAACCAAAAGCCACGCCACATACAGTAGAACTCCATTTATCCGAACCCCATGGGACCGAGCATCGTTCGGATAATCAAATGTTCGGATAATTGGATTAAATAATGTATCGAGTTACATGTACACATATTTCTAAAAATAATTAACCATCACAAGGAAATTACACTATAAAACATATTTACTTGTACTGTAATAATAATACCCACACTGTATTAGATCACTGTATCACCAAAATCTTTCATTACACTGCAGTGCATGTACTACTTGTATTAATTAATTTTTTTAAGAAAGAGAAATGTTTTCAAAATAACATTACAAATGATTCAAAACCAGGCGCAACTTACGTATACATGTACTTGTACAGATGTAACCCACTATTTAAAATAATGAGGAATCCTCTTTTGCACCAAACTGGATAGTCTCCTTTTGGCTGCTAAGTCCCGCATTCTCTTCAACAGCAGAAGCTGTGTAGCACAGCTGTCATCTTTTCGCTCATACCAAGCCATCGCTGTTTCTAGTGTTATAAAGGCCTCTTCAGGACTTGGTCGACGTTTTGGGTTTTCTTCATAATCTACAAGTACATCATGTACTTCTGAGGTGTCTTCATCATCGGTCACTACATGTATTTGGTTTTCTTCTTGCACAAAAGACAAAATTTCTTCGTCATTCAAAAACTGAAAACCAGAATCATTATCATCTTCTAGCCACATGTGTGCATCATCTTTGTCACAGGCCGAAAATCCGGGCATTGCTTGAGACAGTTCCACAACTTCATTTATACAATCATCATTTGTGTCCACTACAGTAGTTTCATTTCCTCCTTTTTTCCCAAGCAATCTATTCCAAGCCTTGTTGAGATTATCTTGTGACAGGGTGGTCCAAGCATCAGCTAACATGTATATCAGCAGTCTTTGAGATTAAGCTTTTTGGAAAACGCCACCACACTTTCTTCATCTTCAGCCAACAATAAACGACGCATGACTTCCTTCTTGTACATCTTTTTAAGCTTTGCTATAACACCCTGATCCATTGGTTGAATCAGTGCTGTTACATTGGGAGGCAGAAAAATTACTTTAAAATTTGCATCAACTGCATTCAATGTATCCGTCTCTGGATGAGATGGTGCATTGTCCAGTAGAAGAATTACTTTTCCAGTTTTCTTTTCTTGTTCTCTCAACCTCTTCACATTTGGGATGAACTGATTTGTATACCAATCAAGAAATATTTCACTATTCATCCAAGCACTCTTCTGTACTTTGTAGCACAATGGGAGACATGTCACATTCTTTAAACAACGTGGTTTTTTGGCTTTACCAATCATTAGCACCAGTAAACGATGACTTCCACTGGCATTCGCGGCTACCACAATTGTTACTCTCTCTTTGCACTTTTTAAACACAGGGGAAGCTGCTTCGCGCTGAGATGCAAGTGATTTTTTAGGCAATGATTTCCAGTATAAGCCAGTCTCATCGGCATTATACACATCATCGAGTGAATAACCTTCTTCTTCCAAAAAAGCCAAGAATGTTTCTTTAAAATTTTCAGCGGCAGTTGCATCGCTAGATAAAGATTCCCCTTGAATCTCCAATTCTCGTATGCCATGACGAGATTTAAAGTTTCTTAACCATCATCCCTGGCTAGCCTTAAAGTCAGGAGGACAGTCAAGTTGATTGTTGAACTAAAGTGCCTTTTCACACAATAGAAAGCCAGAGATAGTTTCCCCTTTGCTTCTTCTTTGCACAAACCATATATACAAAGCCTCTTCCAATTTCAAATCTTTCGCATTTCTCATGGTTTACGTTTCTTCGACCCATTTTCACTATCCAATTTCGATGCAAAACTCATAATTTTATCCTTGTTACTTTTGATGTCAGAGACGGTAGCTTTCCCAACATTGAAAATCCTCGCAAGTGAAGACACAGTTTCACCTTTTCCTAGTCTCTTGATAATTTCTGTTTTCGTTTCAATTGACAAAACATTGCGGTTCCTTTTATATGTTTTAGGCCTTCTGGAAGATGCCATATCGCACAGAGAAATACTTGCACACCAAAATTATTCTGCTTTAGTAGCAGACACAATTATTTTAAGTTGAACTGTCTGTTTAGCCAGTGTACTGCCTAGAACGCACACGTACACTAGATTGGTAAACCAGATATTAACTGACTTTATGATCTAACTGACTTCCTGTACGTAAGCGACCGACCATTAGCCCATTCCATCCTCTACAAATTGTTCGCACACATTTGAAGCTTGCAGCATCAAAAGATTCAAAAATATAGTCTAACATGACTGGTGGCACCTGATTTTTTTTTTCTCGAAAAAGTGTTCGGATAATTGGATGTTCGGATAATTGGGGTTCGGATAAATGGAGTTCTACTGTACTTTAATACCCAGCCTCCCCGATTTTAAAAATATATTTTGTTTATAATTATCTCCGCGTTTTGCACCTCAAATAGTGTGACAGTTCCTAATTACCATCCATACTTGCACACTACGATACATATCCATGAAACACTGGTAAAGCACGAAACATTGCTAAAGGGAAATAACTCCAAGTGAATATTCTGTGCAGAACGATTGGCAACGTTCTGTTGGCGATTACCAACTATTCTTATGAATACATCTATTTGATTTATTAAGTATTTGTTTTTCGATCATTCCGTGTTTGTATTATTTCTTCTTTTTTTTAAATTTTAATTTAATTTAATTTTTTTTTTAAACAGCTCTATCAGCACGAATCTCAAACTCAACATTATACAGTATTTCTTTTTTAAATGACCTACCATAAAATTTTAAAAACATAATGTATTACGTTTTTTTAAAAATGCTCAGTGAATATCTTTTTTCTTTCTTCTTCTTTCTTTCTTTGATCCTTAGCCGCCGACCGTCAAAGCAGTCAGTGGCCATCACGCCTGGTGGCGTCTTGTAGGGCAACAACAAATTTATTCCACTTTGCTCGGTCGGTGGCCATTCTTCGTACAGTGCCCCAACTCTGTTTCATTCTTTGCATCTCAGCCTCCACAGTCCTCCGCCAGGTTGTTTTTAGTCGGCCTCTCTTTCGTTTTCATTCAGGGGTCCAAAGCAAAGCTGTTCTTGTGATGGCATCGGGGTCTCTTCTGAGGACATGGCCAACCCAGCTCCAGCGTCTGCCAGCTATGATGGTGTGCATGTCCTCTTGCTTGCTCCGAGCAAGCAGATCTTGGTTGGTGATGGTATTCGGCCAAAAGATTCGGTGAATTTTTCTTCGGCATGTTGTGTGAAAAGAGGACAATTTCCACATTTCCTTCTCTGTAACTCTCCAGCATTCCGCACCATAGAGAAGCACAGAAAGCACACAGCTCTGATATAATCTTAATTTTGTGCTTGTGCTGTATTGAGAGGACTTCCAGATGTTGTTTAGACTTTAAAAGGCTGAATATCACTTACAAAAATTACAGCTCGATTCAATGCAATAGCATGACAATGAGTCCGTAAGAGTACAGTACTGTGCGACCGGAAGGGGGGAAGGGGGAGGGGAAGAGGTGGCATCACGTGACTTCGCACCACCCTTAAAAATCTTTAAGGCCCACTCTGCTCGCACGCATTACAAACTATTTTTAAACAAGACATCAAAATATGAAGTAACAATTGTTATACTCTTACCTCGGATTCCAATACACACTCCATAGATTATGGCAACAACATCGCTAGCAAACTCGAATCACACCTTATGTTTCAGCGCCCCCCCCCCCTTTTTCCGGTAGAGTGTAGACCTTCAGTTAGTTCAAATCAAGCCCCAATAGCATGGTAAAATTGTCCTTGAGTTCCCCAAGGAGCATAGGCCTTCAACAAACACAAGCCACATGTGTTCTTCTTCTTCTTGTATCCTTAGCACCTGACTGACGAAGGAGACAGTAGCCATCACGCCTAGTGACGTTTTGTAGGGCAGCAAAAAACTGTCCCCATTTTGCTCGGTCGTGCGGTGCCCTAACTCTGGTTCATGTTTTGCATCTAGATCACAGTTCTCCGCCAGGTTATCTTTGATCTTCCTCTCTTTCGCTTTCCTTCTGGGGTCCATTGCATAGGATTGTGATTGTGACGAAACGACTTATAATTTGAATTTTCCAATCCGTCCCATTTTCCTTACTCTTTTAATATTTCTGTTCTTGCCGGCTATATGTTCTTTCGTTTTCTTTTCATCCTTCTATTTCGGTGGTGGCCCTATTATTCCCCGCTCAGACCCCCCACCCCAAGACATGTCGAGTTTTTTATTTTCGTTTCTTGCTCTTACTATAAATGCTTCACTTGCTCCGTAGTGGCTCAGCGATCGACAGCTTACGATAATATTACGTAGACGCGCCTGTGCGCCTGTTGGATACGGCCGACATTCTTCGCCCGTAACAGTGTTTTTTTTTTTACCACTGGCTAGTAATAGGTTCTTTGAGACCTGAGCTGCTGTCTTACTTAGGGTTTCAGTGGAACGGGTCAGCGCGGCCTACCCTTTGAAAGCCGGATAACCTCTTTTCATCTTCTTTCAGGGGAGAGAAACTCGCGCTCGTTCGTACTTTGGTAGCGGCCCTTGATAGCTGTAGTCTTCTGACGTTGTGTAGCGGGAGATAATATTATGTCTGATTCAGGGGACTCTGGTGTCTCTTCGTCTTTTGTTGTAGACTCTAAAATAATGTTTATGTTACTCGAGATTACGCTATAAGCAGAACACATGCATGAGCACTCGATATCAGATGGCTGGGTCAGCGTCACTTTGCTCATTCAGTACACTCGTACATTTTACCTGCCCGTAGATGATAAAATGAGACTCATACGATTGTGGACAAACGATTGGCTTGTGTTGCCTAAATTCTTGGCATCGTGGGGTGAGTTGACATTTTGTAATATAATGCACGTTAGCTTTTTTTATATATATATATATATATATATATATATATATATATATATATATATATATATATATATATATATATATATATATATATATATATATATATATATATATATATATATATATATATATATATATAATATTAGTGTGACTTGAATGAATTATTTTCGGTGACGACTTCTCAGTAAATTTATTCAGTGCTAATGTAGCATCGTCTACCGCCTAATTTAACAGGTGCTTAATCTGTTAGGTGTCTCCTAGTGTTAGTGTTTACAATGGTAAACCTACGCTAACAGATACTTAATCAGAGAAGAACTTCATAGTCTTGTTCAGTGCTCACAATGGGTTAAATGGTAAGTTAAATGCTGACGTTACTTTTAGCGAATTTCAGTGGTGCAACTTATTCACATAAACCTGACTAGTGAAGTGTATTCGCTATTACGACTGAATTATAAGAGGTAGTCATTCATTACTTTGTGAGAGAAACTTCTCGTGGTTGGGTGTGGAATTAAGGTATGCCTATTGTGTAAGACAGCTAACACTTACACAGCAGTCTAGAAGTTAAACACCAGCCAGTAAAAGAATTATGTTCTTGTAGCGAAAGGTTTTTCTAGTGTGATGATGGTGGTAGAGAAGAAGTAGAATTTCTCTCCAGAAAGTATGAAGTACCAGTGTCAGAGAAGTACACTGGTATCACAATTGAGTTACGGCTGTAAATACTCTGAGCTGGACAATAGATTTAGGCTTCAGAAGTATACTGCGCCACATTCGCTATAATAACCCTATGTGATAATATAATTAAATTAGAAAAAGTAACTCAAAATTTAATAGTTAAAAAATTACCAAGTCAAATGAGTACAATTTCATAATTTATTATGTACATCTATCTAGCCTTGTAATGAGAAATGGGTGTTGGAAGATGGCAAAATGTATGATTATTTATATTTACAAAGTAACATAAATAATAGTAAAAAGTTTTGGATGTATTTTCCAATGAAATTATAAAGTCTGTCACATTAGTTTTGGTATCTCTTACTATCTAGCCTCTAGCTTTTCTCATCATTGAGAATCGCTATTGAACGCTCACAGTGTTTGTAGGATTGGATACACGTAAACTCAACTTGCATTACGCCACGTTTGTTCAAGATTTCTCAGACATACTGGTAATCAAGAAGACTTTCCTTCAGCCCGCCCTATAACTACGGGGGACTAAGGTGTTGAAGATTGTTTGACCACTAGGCTCCAGTTAGCAGGATCAAAGGTCCTGAAGTCTTTAGTTGGTACTTGATCACGAACTTGATCAGACACTCGATCATGAGCTCGTTCAGGGACGATCATAAAACCTGGAACAAAAGGTAATAGGTGGCTATGGTGTTCCAACAAGCTCACCCACTTCTGATGTTCATGAGGCGACCATGTCTTCAGTGTTTGTATATAAATGAATGATTCATGGTAGTATGTTACAGAGATAGCATGATAAGATAGTGTCTGCTGTGCAGAAGATAACAAAATACATGAATAAATCACATGTTATGATACACGGGTATGATATAACCTTTGCCTTCCACTTGTGGATGCCATGTCACTTATGTACTTGCTGGTATGTCGTAAGCTTCCAGGCAAGAACTAGTCATGATATATTTGGCTAACCAATTAATTGATATGCTTCCTGACAATGCCGGTGGAGATTATCTCTGGTTAGCGTCATTGGCTTCCTGTATACCCTTTTTATTATGTCTGATACAATCAAATCGTAAACAAAATCTGAAATAAAATGATATTAGTCACACATATATCTTTAATAAACTTACATACCCTCTAGGATTAATAAGCGCACGGTGAGGCTGTATTTGCTGAAGTCTATCTGCCCTGCATGCAGCGTGAAAAAACTTTTCTTGCAGATACTGTCTTCCAGTCTCTCACTCTGGCGTCTGGATTTTGTGTGTGTGATTTTAAACGGTCCGCTCTGTCCTTCTATGTGGACGACTCTCCCGTACGAGAAAGCACCGTCTTGAGTCCGCTTAGATTTTCGTTAAATCTCTTGGTTTGAGGCGATCTGTGCTTTTTCTGTAGTGGTTTTCTCTTCTTTTCACTACACACTTATATCTTTCCTTCCTTCCTAAGTACTCTTTCATTTTCCCAATAGGAAGCATTCATTCTATCCTAGTTTTATCGAAATCCGTTGAGGTATGAATTTATATTAATTTCTTAAAGATCATAAGCTAACTATTAGCAGATATGATGACTATGAAAAATAATAATAATTTTTAAAACTACTTACATTTTAATAATATCCTTTTGGAAATCACTCATACTCTATCTCCTTATATGAATTATTACATTTTAAATATTTTTTCGCCAAGCTTGCCCTTGTAGCTTTAGATTTTCTTTCCTGCCAATGCAAATTTTAAGGTCGGCCATGTTTCATATATTCGCTCCTTCCTACACTTTCCCAATGCTGTTCCGCTTTAAGCGAAACGCAAATATTTCAGCCCAACGTCAACTTCAAAGCAAGACCCACCGAGATGTCCCTTCACCCTTATCGCTGTGTGTCGCATTACACATTTTTTCACAAACAAAGCAAGTGGTACCAAATTTTGCTATAATCCTAAGTAAAGTCACCATGTAATATAATGGCATGAACATTGCATGTTCATGTATTCCATTTTTTTTGGGAGATTCTTACTTTTCACTTTTGTGTATCGACTCCAAGGGGCGCATTTAATTATATTACGTAATGTATCTAGTGTTTGTATTTTCTGTAAATTCACTTAATGATGTAAGATGAATCGCATATCCACTCAACGGGAACTACATGGTTGAACATTCCTTATGTTGAGTTGGAAGAGGACTTTGAGTAGATTTTTCTGTCAGAGCACGTGCTGAAATGTATGTACAAGATATATTAGCCAGGCACCCCACTGTTACAGCAGGATCCAAGTCGAGGAATGTAACATTCTCCTCGATCTCACGGTTCCAGTAAGCAACTAACACCACGAGTTGTCACCTAATACCTGAAATTGCAACCTTCTTCGCATAGCCCTCTAACGGGAGTGTAGTTCATGCAGTGTCTAACCAGCAGCAGCAATCTGACATCGAATTGAGCAGTAGTGTTTTCCTGCTCGCCTATTTAGTAAAAGTCAGAGCATAGTGGCATCCAGCATATCAATCATCACATTATCAGCAGCTTAATTGACAGCACCTGACTGTGTGCTTAAACTGAGTGCTCAGTCACCATAATGTCTCTAACCAGACCCAACCGGATTTACGCATCGAGTTCCGTATACGAGGCAAGTCCATTGTATTTCACCGCGCAGGATAAGAGAACAACAGACGGACAGTTGTCCTCAGTTGACCCTTGATTTGTTAGGTCTACTGGTCAGTACAGACTCTGCGTGTAATAGTGGTCAGAACATAGACAGAGTTAATCTACAGCCTATCTTGTATGTGCGTGTGTGTGTGTGTGCGTGTGCGTGTGCGTGTGCGTGTGCGTGTGCGTGTGCGTGTGCGTGTGTGTGTGTGTGTGTGTGTGTGTGTGTGTGTGTGTGTGTGTGTGTGTGTGTGTGTGTGTGTGTGTGTGTGTGTGTGTGTGTAAACCCGGCGCATGGATAGCATATTTAGTGGATTTATAAAGTATCCCCATCTTTAGGAGCAGAGATATAAGGACACTAACTTAAGTTATTTGTATTGGTTTCACAGAAGCGGAAGGATTGTTAACTCTTGTTTGTTTTCCCTGTCGGACTACTAGTTGGTTTTGTTCTGTGATGTATGAATTGACGTAATTGTTAACTATGTTATTTGATCAATTATTATTTGCTGAGATTGTATTCTTTTCCTCCTATACAACCTAAGGAGAACTTTAATAAATTTTAACCATTTGTTAATGCGCTGTTCAAGACCTTCGTCCATACATATTTAAGCTCTGACTATTTCTCTATCTGGCTGTGAGAAAGAAGAGAGAGCTGGTGTTTCTTAAGACTATATAAGTGATTTGTGGGCTTGGAAAGAGAGATAGCTTTAATTGATCTTCTTCCAGGTTGTCATAAGTTCACCCTATTTTCACACATTATCTGTGTTTTCTCTATAATTCTTACAATTCACTCACATTGTCGATTTCACCTCAAATTGTCGGAATCGACAGACAAATACTTCTAAAACCTACACACTCACGACAGTAATGTTCCTGGGGGATTTATATGTTAGGGTGGGTTTATTTTAAAAATTGAGAAAAGGTAATGTATCTTACTGCGACCATAGGCAAAGAAAATTTCCTACATTGCGGACACAAGGCCTTCATCGGGGAATGGAAAGAATGTAAGAGACATGAGAAAACAAATACAAAGAATAAATATGATAACATATGTTTGAAAAAATAAAAGAAGAGAAATGGATGTAGCGCATGCTTACCTGAAGAATTTACAACATAGCATCTGACATATACCCTCAAATCATCATCAGCACCTTTCAAATCCCCAAAGAGCAAAGGCCTTTAACAAACTTATACCAAGTCTTCCTGTCCTGTGCTATAATCTCAAGGTCTTTACATGCCTTCTTCACCCCTTCATGTCTATCTCCAGTTCTCTTCTCCATTTGTTCTTTAGTCTTCCTCTACCTGTCTTACCCTGGAGATTCCAGAACAAGGAGTTCCTTGGTAATGCTATCAACAGGTTTTCTCAGTGTATGTACTATCTATCTGCAGCTGCTTCTTCTTAGTCTTGTAGCTTCGTACCATGAACTTTAGGAACAATAAAAGAGCAAAAGCCTCTGCTAAGTACATTTGTTCGCTGTAAATTAACATGCGCATTGTCTCGCTGTCCACCCACCAATGTTAGTCTCTCTGAATAATTAAATTCTTGAGTATACACAGCGTAGCTCAGGGACGATAATTAGAAATCACCAATATTTTTCTGGGTATTAAACTGGGAAAATATATGCTTGGACAGCACGAATGCAATGATTTGCCTGAATTACAATTAACAAGGTACATATATCTCACAAAATGATATTATACACTTTAGACACATGTGATGTAATCGTCACTCATCACTGCTCCATTCGGAGTCTGGGGTCACCTCTGCTGTTGGTTGTCTGCACGACTAGCAAGAAGCAATTAACATCGCTTGCTGTAGTGGTTTATGAATATACTATTTTCATATGTTGAGGTTGCCAGCCTCCTATGTCTAGTATAACCACTTAGCAAGTACAGACATGTTACATTTCACATTTAAAAATATATGTTCACAACGTACTCCAAATGGGATCTGCAATCTCCTGGCACAGTTAGAATGGACACCACAGCTTAGGTTAGATGCTTTTGAATCACTTGGTCTGTGAAATTTTTGTATTCATCTTATGACGGGTGATTTGATTCCTTAAGTCTCCCGTCTTTGTATTTATAAATGCGGGTTTACTTTTAAGTTTCAAAGTTGTCCAAATACTCTGTCCTGGTTCTTTAAGTTTCCAGTCTTTGTATTTAAAAATGCGAGTTTACTTTTAAGTTTCAAAGTTCCCCAAATACTTCGATCTGTCACTCACAATTTTGGAATTCTTAGTCCGATGTCTCTCTGGCTCCTGGGAGTTGCTAACTTGATGTTGCGATGCAGTCTGTTCTGTGACACCGATTTAGCTAGATTATATTGCCATTTCTCAGGTCAAGTCACAGATTGTACTTTTTAGACCAACTTGCCAATAAAAGTTAAAGTCTATTCCGGCTCTAAAATCAAGCCAAATGGTAAGCTCTTTTGAACTATGTGGGTCGGGGTGTTAAATCATAATATCCCCCACGTGTTTTAAAATATTAAATTTTAAAATTCCAACATGTGACCTCTTTCTAATAAGGTAGTAATACTTCCGATTGCATCTTTATGCAAACTCGAAAACAAGTCTGTAAGTTATTTCCTTTCTAAATGCTTTCCCATTATATTGTCTCCCAGACAGATTACACTGGCTAACAAAAAAAATTTTTTTTTTTCTTTCTCTAACATTTCTATGTTTTTCTGGTCAATTTTAATGCGCTGTTTTTAAATCTGCAAACCGTTTTTCTCTATCAGGTCGGGATCTCTAGAAATACGCAATTGAAGTTTTTTTAACAAAGCATACAGTATTAAAACATCATTTGTACAAGAAGTATAACAGTTATGTAGGCTTGAATTTCTTTGCAGTCGACTTTCGTCGGTGAATGGCATGTGGTACATCGCGATGAAGCATCCAACAATAATCGGCAAGCATGGTCACACTCCACCGTCCTTGATAACGTGACTTCATTACTGCGATATCTTGATGGAATCGTTCTCCATGTTCATCGCTGACTTCGCCAAGGTTGTCAGGGAAAAAGTCAAGATGCGAATCGAGCAAACGGATTTTGAGGGACATGTTACAGCTCATAATTCTGTATGCATCTATGCACTGCTTAACAATATGCACATAGTCGATAGATTTGTGATTTCACAGAAAGCTATCGACGATCGATTTGAATGTCATCCATGCGCGAAGTTCACTACCATGTAACAAAGTTCTCGAATTGTTTGTCTGCAATAACTTTCCTAAACTGAGGTCCTACAGAGATACCTTCCTTTATCTTTGTATCGCTAATTTGCGGAAACTTTTCTCGAAGATAAGTGAAAGCTTTGCTCGTTTTATCTAACGCTTTTACGAAATTCTTCATGACCCCCAACTTTATATGTAACGGTGGTAAAATGATGCTGTCTTTGTTAACTAATGGCTCGTGTATTACATTTTTATGCCCGAGCTGCATACGATCCCTGATAGGCCACACCTTTCTTGCATAATGTTCCTGTCTGTTGCGGCTGTCCCATTCACATAGGAAGCAACAAAACTTAGTATACCCAGTCTGCATGCCCGTGAGAATTGCAATGACCTTTAGGTCTCCACAAATCCGCCATTGGTAGTCATTGTACTTTATTTTTGCCAAAAGTATAGCCATATTGTCATAAGTTTCCTTCATATGAACAGAGCAGGCGACTGGAATTGATGAAAATAAATTTCCATTCTGCATTATTTTATGCATTTCCATTATTTTAGACTAGTCTTGGAAGAGTCGATGAAAAGTCGCCATTCGTTGACTATGTGCTCATGACCGAGGTGCACCATTAGACCTTTTACATCTTTGCAATAGCAAATGTCATCATCCATCTCAAAGTATTGAACAAGTTCTCTGTGTCTATGACGAAATTTAGATATCGGAGTATTGGGCGCTAAAAGATTCCATTCTTTGAGTCGCGAACCGAGTAATTCCGCTTGTCCTTTGGTGAGAGCGAGATCATGTATTAGATCTGAAAGTTCTGAATGGTTAATTAAGTGAACACCATCATTCACCGGTAAATAATCCGAGTCAGAATTAGTTTCTAAAGCAGGTAAACTATCACTTTCTGATGGTTCATTCACGTCCAACGGATATTGTTCTGGTGGAACTGGGATCGGACACGTGATTGGATCATGAGGCACTGGTTTCGAAACCGATTCAATATTTGGATAAACCACAGACTTTCTAGTTTTAAAAGTGAAACCATAGATATTTGTCAAGCAGAAGTAACAATCAGTAGCGTGATTTGTCGGTTCACGCCATATTACTGGCACTCCAAAAGGCATCGACTTATGCTTCGGCGATTTTCGTAACCAACCTGCCAATGTATTTGCACAAGTCGAACAAACTGCATTTGGCATCCAAGATTTATTTGCATCATCAACTTTCGAATCGAAATAAAGTTCATATGCTTTCTTTAGCAATGTTGTAAAGTTTTTCTGGTGAACACGATCGGTAAAATATCCGCACACGTAACAGAACAGATCAGCCGAATTTCTACAACTTCTAGAAGCCATATTTCACTCATAATTATTTCAAAATACAGTAACTATTTGAAATATAACGTAACATATGTCATGCATCTTTTAGCAGTATAAAAAGTAGAATTATTTTGCATTTTATTAATTTTTAAAAAGTTATATAGTAAAAATGAAACGGAGCAAATAACGGTTTCCCAAAAATATATTTATTCACAAATATCTTAAGAACCTGACGTGATAGAGATAAACGGATTTCAAATTTGAAATCAGCGCAAGAAACTGACCTAAGAACACTTATTCTTATATAAGAAAGAAAAATGTTGTTTGTGAGTGTTATCGGTAATAGTGATACAAAGATGGGCCAGCGGAAACGACTACGTATTATCACCTGTGTTTTTGTACATCCGCCGGACGGATCGCCGGCAGCTTAGAGAAACAATATGGCTTTCTTTACGTACTTTGCAGGGTCGTATTGTTCTGAGGAGTGGTCCGGACCACCTTGGATCAATAAAGATCGTCTCTATCAAAGGTGGCTAGACGACTTAAGTGATAAACGTATTATCCGCTGACCTGTCTAATTAGCTTACGACGATTCACAGGGCGAAACGTAAACAAGTCTGGGAGCGGCTCAGAGCAAAATATGTAGGGCATAAAATATGTCAAATAATAGGACGATGAGGGAGAGAGAGAAGGGCGCAAAAGGACATGCACAAAACGTTTTGTGACACTGCACTTCCACTCTCATTTATCTTGCATACTATATCCTTTCATTCTTACATGTTGCGTTAAGCATTAATTTAAAGGCATACAACATTATAAAGGTAATATAACAGCATACATTGACAGTACTCAATCATAATAGCTTTAATGCTTGTATTATTTTATCCCTATTTAGTCTTTTACAGTTGATTTGCAAGTCCTCTTCTGTCGGTTGGATGTTAGGGGGATTTAATAAAACTGGTCGATTTCTTCTGCTCTTTGCTGTACGCATATTTTTAACAATTCCAGTCACTGTGGCGTCAGGGAAAAGAAGCATCTCAAAATTAATATTGATCCAAATATAACGTGGCTCAAATATACTCCATGATAGACTCAACAGCTTTTGCAGTATTATTCGCAGAGTTTAATGATTCCCCCATACTATCTTAGAGGTGTTTTATATTTGGACGCACACCAAAATATAAACGACTAGGTTGAACGGAACACGCCTCGCTAACACGAGGCAAAATTTATTTCTTTTTTAATTTAAAAAACCACCCCCCCCCCTCTCCCCCCTCCCTCCCCCAAAAAAAGTTTTCAAGGAGCTCCATTTTTTATTTGCCTTGGGCGCCATCAACCATAGTTGCGCCTCTGGTGATAAAGTAGATGTTTCATTGTGAAGGTTCGTGAGCGAGTAACTATGTGACGTTGTTGTTTAACCATGCCTGTTTAGCTCGTCAGTTTTACAACTAATGCCAACCTAAAAAATGTGCAATGTATTCTGTAGCTGTTGAGTGGTGCTGTGTATGATTGTTGAGAAGTCCAGCAATACCTTTTTTTTTCTGTGGAGGGTCCAGGGCATGTGAGCAGCACGTCATTAACTGTCACTTTCAGATGGATACAGTCGTCTAATGCGGCAAGTAGGCTCATTTAAAGGGTTTAATTAAAAGAGTACTTGTCGAGTCTGGTGTGTTTTGTTCTGGGTTTGTGTGATATACTTTGCGGATAACATATGACCTCATTGAAAAAAAAAACCTCACATGTTACATTTTTAGAAAAGCTGAGTTAGTACCCTCAGCACATTAATTAAACATATGCAACGGAAGGTATAGAAATGAAAATTACATTGGAAAACAGATTCGTCTCCAAGAAAATGAAGCGTACAAATATGCCATCCTTTGGAAAACCCAGATCGAGACCACATGCTCTTATAAAACAAAATCCAGTCCACATAATATCACAATGTTAGCAGGTCACGTGATTTCATTAAACAAATCTAACAAAGAGAGACGTGTAAATATTTATGATTAAAATTGCGGGTGTTCATGTTGTCCGTGCTGTGAAAGGCAAGCCAAAGAAAATAAGAGTTAATTGTTGTACAACGCAAATACAGAAACGGAGGAGATTAGGTGGTCATTTAACAGGAGAGAATTGCAAATGCAACAGATCTAGATGCTTTCAAGCGGTTAGAGAAGAAAGACAGGTGACTTAACGTAATTTATAAAATCAAAAACGTATCTCCCAGCATGACTTACACAGTCTGAAAGCTCCCATTTATCATGATCGAAAAAAAGCTGCAAAAGTTAAGGCAAAAGATAACTTTGAGGACATAGCTTTTGACTTTCAAAAGAAATTTTGCCAAATAAGACCACCATCGACGTATACTGCCAAATGCCAGCTAAAGTTCATAACTTTTAATATTCATGCTCTTTCGACTGATTCTGTGAATTGGTACACTTATGAAGACAGCTAGGAAAAAGGAGCAGATAGCGTATGCTCCAGGCTTCATCATTTCATCAATAATTACCTGCCTGAGTCATTGACAGACAGGGCTGTCTTAACAGCATTGTAGGCCCTGGGCAAAGCAATGCACTAGGCCCCTACCAGCCCTACCCACCCACGGGAATAAAAATTTAAACGGTCAATAAAATTAAACCTATAGATTTATAATTGAATGGTACTTTCCACAAAAATGTCGTCAACTTACCCACGTCATGTTTCATTTGAATCCCAGGCCTTTATAAACTAATAAAAAGGTATTGAATCAGTTTTACAAATAACAGTTCACATGAGACAAGGGACACCAGAAAATCGAAAAACCTAACAGAAATACCGAAGCAAGAAATTAAATAATATTTCTGTTAGGATTTTCGATTTTCTTGTGTTATCATTGTACTTTTTCCATCTGCTTGTATCGCTCATTTTGTATTGTTTCTTATCATCGTATGATTTTGTAGTACCAATTACTATATGTAATTCTTGTCTTTGTCACCTGTTTGTGGCTGACGAAGGGTAAAACCCGAAACGTCCCTAGTCTCATGTGAACTGTTATTTCTAAAACTGATTCAATACCTTTTTATTAGTTTATAAATTTATATTCCTTACCAGTTTTACAGCAGCCCCTTAATTTATTCAGGTATTTTCACCATGTTGTGCATAAAGAAAAAAGATTGCAGGCCATCAAAGTGTCACTCCTAGTCCGTGGACATTTCTATTTGGATTGTGTTAAGGATATGAGAAATGTGAACATGAAGGCCAGATTACTGGCGTAAAGTCTTTCATAAAGCAAGAATAAAAAAAAACCATCACATTTTTGTGTCATCAATATGGCACAGGACAATGTATTGCTTTTTCTCATTATGTAAAAGGAGACTATAAGACCACCTGTTCTATTCAGACAAAGGCAATGGGGACCTAAGATGCGTCAACAGTGAGGAATGCAGTTAGCGACCCATAGCTAGACTGCTTGTGTCAGGGTCAGTGAACCAGAGCTGACCAAAACCCTACTCCACCTCCAAGTGGCGGTCCTGGAAACAGGCTGCTTCACTGCAGTCTGGCTGAATATTTTTTAGTTTCTGAATACTGTATAACTATGGTATAGTTATTTCATTTTAAAATACCCCCCTCCCCTTATTTCATATCACACTAAATCTCAGATCCCGAGATTGGAAATCGTGAAATGTTACTTTTAGTTAAATTGTTTAAAGTCTCTGAATAAAAATACTTGCCAGAAATTTTTATTAATTATTGGAAAATAAACTATGAAACCGTTCATAATACCTGATTCAGTATACTTAAACCTAATTGATAATCCGTGCAGCAGTTTTGTGTGTATTAAACTTAAAAGCTTAAGCCTGACTGATAATCATTGCAACAGTTTTGTGTGTATTAAACTTAAAAGCTTAAGCCTGACTGATAATCATTGCAACAGTTTTGTGTGTATTAAACTTAAAAGCTTAAGCCTGACAGATAATCCTTGCAGCAGTTTTGTGTGTATTAAACTTAAAAGCTTAAGCCTGACTGGTAATCTTTGCAGCAGTTTTTTGTGTATTAAACTTAAAAGTTTAAGCCTGACTGGTAATCTTTGCAGCAGTTTTGTGTGTATTAAACTTAAAAGTTTAAGCCTGACTGGTAATCTTTGCAGCAGTTTTGTGTGTATTAAACTTAAAAGCTTAAGCCTGACAGATAATCCTTGCAGCAGTTTTGTGTGTATTAAACTTAAAAGTTTAAGCCTGGCTGGTAATCTTTGCAGCAGTTTTGTGTGTATTCAACTTAAAAGCTTAAGCCTGACAGATAATCCTTGCAGCAGTTAGGTGTGTATTAAACTTAAAAGATACACACTGATTGCCTTAAGTTACTTTCTTAACATCTGATTGCAGCTAACACATACATCAGCACAACAAAGTACAGCTTTGATCTATATTATATCAATCTCTACAACATGACAGCAAGACCATATTTCTAAATTGAATATTTTGACTTTATCAAGATTTGTAAATGGACGACCAAAAAACAACTTAGCGAAGAACTGTGGAGGCCGAGATGCAAAGAATGAACCAGAGCTGGGGCCCTGTACAAAGGATGACCGCCGACCGAACAAAGTGGAAAGCAGTTTATTACTGCCCTACAAGAAGCCGCCATCAGGCGTGATGGCCACTGACTGCTTTGACAGTCGGCAGCTAACGATCAAAGAAAAAGAAGTAGATTCGTAAAATGGTTTTGGGTGAAACTAGACCAAACCAAAGAAGAAAGTAAAAGGTTACAATTTCAGTGGAAAAACCTGCAATGTGACAAAATTGGGTCATGCAGTCTAGAGACCCATACACTGGGTCAATTTCAACTAAAATTTCTGTAAATTTTTCTACTGCTACAGAAATGTTACTTCTTCTTCTTCTTCGTTCGTCCTGAAAAGGACGTTGGTTACGTTGTGTCACTGTTTACAGCAAAGCTGCGATATTTGAGCCTTTCGGCCGACACATCCGTTTTCAGCATGGCATTTCTTTGGGACCGAGTTTGCCTTCCCTCTTCAATCCCTACTCTCTCGGCCAGACTGCAGTGATGCAGCCTGTTTCCAGGAGCACCACTTGGAGGTGGAGTAGGGTCTTGGTCAGCTCTGGTTCGCTGACCCTGATGCAAGCAGTCTAGCTATGGTCGCTAAAATCATTCATCTCGTTTGCTGCGTCTTCGGAAATGTTACAAAAACAATTGTTAAAACAAATTTTAGTCAAGGGGAATTAAACATTAATATACTTGTATGTACAGGACAGATTTTTGTTATCTCCCTTGTGTAGCTACTAGTTTGTTTAAAAATATTTGATCGAGAATTTTCGCGAATCTTCTAGAGGAGTTCAGCTCACGTCTCTCGCGGTTAGCCGCGCATGCGTGATTGTCTGAGCTGGACGGAGATACGGTAATCCCGTGACAGTACGTTCCTGGGCGTTTTACCGGGAAGGTGTTCAGCCATGTTTTTTTGATTGTGTACGGGAGATATTTTTGTGTGATAGAAATGTTGGAGCCTCCCTGATATATTTTCTAAAGCCAAGGATATGATGACTTCTACTTATACTGCAATGTATCTTGTTTATTATATTGCCAGAGAAGATAAAGAGAATATTTACATTACTTCGAAGCCAGGAACTTATACGGCTTATTTCTAATATTGCCAGAGAAGATAAAGAGAATATTTACATTAATTCGAAGCCAGGAACTTATACGGCTTATTTTGCCAAAGAAGGTAGAGAGAATATTGACATTACTTTAAAGCCGGGAATAGGCTTTTATAGATATATATGTGCCAGTTATGCCATATACGGATGTATTGAACTATTGTTATTTCCATGATGTATTCTGAACTGTGACCTATTGACAGTGTATTTTGGTGATGCCCTCGTGACTGTGGAATAATAAACTGTGTATAACGTTCCTTAGAGTTGCAACATTTCCTGACTATTATATGTGCTTTTGGTGTGTGTGATTATTATTGACTCACTTTAGGACTACATGCATTCGCGTTCATTGATGTCTATACACCCACACACCTGTCGGCCACCTGTAAGCCCGACCTGCTGATCGCCTATATCAGCGCACATAATAACATTTACATTCTTCCTGGAGCCACCCCTTTCAATCCATACTTTCGACGTCAACAGTGGTGGCCAATGATATTTTTCTTGAACCTCATCACCCCAAATAAACTAGTCCTCAACACAATAATATCCAATATTTATGCCCTTAGAATAAATATTTTTTTGTGTCATGGCGTTTCAGGGTTTAATATTAAATTTTATCGGATTTAGCTTTTTGCGACATGTCAGGTTTTCCCAACGAAGCCTTCATATCTGTTTTTGCGACATATTAACGTCAGAATTCGTATCCAAATCATACACAAACACATTAAAAAATAATAAGGCACAAGACACAGCGTGACATCAAATAATTTGAAACCAGTTCTAGATATGCTGTCTTTATTTCGTGCAGACTAGAAGGTACTACCCTTATTTTGCAGACTACAAATTAACGCAACGTTTCCCAAACTTGCATTGATCAAATACCTGAACCCTTATGGGAGTTTCGTTCTACCGGTTTCCCCTCTCGAGCGTAGGCTACGTGGGGTATTTTTAACAATAATGTTATATATACACTAGTGTATATGTAACATATGTACTGATTAATTGATATACATAATACAAGTTTTAAAATATAATAAGGCTGGAATCTTTAACGATTAATTAATTAATCGATGAAATTTTTTTTAATCGATTAACTGATAAACCTAATTTTAATCCATTATTACATTTTATGGGGCATTGTTGCCGGGACCCGCTGAAATTAAAAGAAAATGCGTCTAATGTACACCAACTCCAACATAACGCATCTCTAACATATCGCTCCCATTAATCTTTACAACTCCCCTAACCCGCTCTGCACTACAATACATAAAATAATTCTATCCCCGTGTCACTTTAATCTCCCTCCTTCTACTCCCCTTCTCTCGTTCTGCACAACAATACATGAAATATTTCTACCCACGTGGCTCTCTATCTCCCTCCTTCTACTCCCCTTCTCTTCAACTTAAATCTGCCAGGTTGGTAAACAAAACCTCCCGTCCTGTCTGACTCTTATCTTTTTGTTACGCATGGCTAACCACGTGTCCAAACATTTCAACTAGGGAAACCCTTTGTCCGAAATTCCTTTGTCTCCTTTTTTACCATTACACATTGAGGTTTCCCGATTTAGCCCCTATTTAAATTAAACCTCTTGCTATAGGAATAATTTCCTCCCCTAAGCAGTATAATTCACTGATAACATAAATCTGTACCCTCCGACTGCATTTCTCACATTTAAGGCATAATAAAATTAACGTACACACAATTGATTTCCCAATAAAATTACATTTGTAAATACACAGGAATAAATGGTGGTATTACACAACACTCTACAACTATGAGCACCCGTTTCTCTCATAACTTCACACGCTCCTATCTACTGCCAAAAATCCTAGAAAGAATTATGCACACTTTTACATTTACATCGTTCTTCAAAGATAATAATGGATGGCGCTACCGTTTATACTTTAAGTTAACGTCCCCGACGAAATTAACTTACGGGCCGAGATTTATCAAAGAACCCACTAATAAGTAAAACGATAATACAATAATTACATACCAATTACCGCTTTTCTTCCCCGCAATGGAGGCGATAATGCGTAGATGCACAGCCGGCAATTATTTCTTCAGATAGAGACTTGCCCACTGTTTCACGACTCATTATATACAAGGGAAAAACCCCCGCGGATTATCTCCTACGTATCTGCTAAGCTATCCACTCGGACCAATGGAAACGCTTGAAGAATTAAATAACTGCGACCTACGCCAATCAGATTTGAAAAAGCGCAGACCGCGTGTCCAAAAATTGCGTCACGTTACGTGACGGCAGCGTGCGTTTCTGACTTGCGTCATACAGGCGTGCATGAAATGACGATTTTCGTAAACTACGAAAATCTGCGTGATTCGCGAAAGAATCAGAAGACGATAAACTAGTGCGAGTATGAAATAAACCTACCGTCATAAAAAGAACCCATTAAATTACCTACAGAAAAATACCAAACACGATGAAAATTCATGGAGAAGAACCAAGGCAACCACATATAGTTACAATGAGAAGAAGAATGATGAAAACTCAAAAAATGAAAGAACACAATAGGGCCTGTTGAAGAACAGAATTACAGTACAGCATCACACCTGAGCTTACCAAGACCCTACTCCACCTCCAAGTGGTGGTCCTGGAAACATTCTGCATCACTGCAGTCTGGCCAAGAGAGTAGGGATCGAAGAGGGAAGGTAAACCCGGTCCCAAAAATGCCATGCTGAAAACGGATGTGTCAGGCCGAAAGGCGCAAATATCGCAGCTTCGCTGTAAACAGCGACACAACATAACCAACGTCCTTGTCAGGACGAACGCTAAAGAAGAAGAAGACTTAGCCATGTGTTTTACACCAGGGGGTTTCCAGCCCCGTGCGCAACCTTATGTTAGTCGACTCCTACAGTATGCCAGAGTGAGCAGTAGTCGGTTTCTTTCTTTCTTTATTTGCCCTGACTGATTTAGTAGAGATATTTTCAGTTGACACACTTTTAATTTCAGTGGCCTGAAAAGTCAATATCGTTTCAAGTGACCATGGAACTATCACGACTATCCTCTCTTGCTCTCATCTCCCCAAATGCGTTACTTTCATAACTTTCTGCCTCTCTAATCTCCGCTCTTCCAATATCTCCCTATCCTGTTTTCCATTTTCTCTATTTTCATTTGTATCCATTTCTATTCTCTCTCCCCGACCACTCCACCTTCTTGTAAAGTAGCCATGCTAGACACTTTACCCAGTGGCTTAGTGGGGATTTTTAAAAATAATGTTTTAAAGTGTTTAGGAACTTGAATACATTTAGGACTTTTTTCGTATTTATGATTTTTTTTGTAATTAGAAACTTGTTTATATTTCTAAATTGTTTTAATATTGAACAATTTAGACGCATTAATTTTTTTTTAAATTTAGAAATGTTTCTCGTGTTTTTGAAGTTTCTTGTCTTTAAGAACTTTTTTCGCATTTAGGACTATTTTCGTATTTAGAAACTGTTTTTTCCTTTTTTAGAAATATTTTCGTAATCAGTAATATTGTTTCTTTCTGGGCTATTCGAGTAGGAAGCGCTGTTTCGGTCACAACGCCTTTTCTACCCCCTCCTCCTCCACGAAAAAACAATTTTGTTGTAACATGTTCTAAGTGTGACAGAATGGGGCGACCCCACTCGGTTTCACTACGTCAGTATCAGTTACATCTTTTTACTGATTTTATTGCTTGCTTTCAATTGCCGCACTTTCTTTCTTTCTTTCTCTGCTATTGTAGCAGATATTTGGTATTTCATTCTTACACTCCTCTCAGCGATAGTCGTCATGTCTGTGTGTTTACCTGTCTATCCCTGCGGATAGAGTAGACGGTGATGCAAGGTTGACCGACAGACATTCTATTGTACCACAAGGGTGCGACTGTTTTTGCACATAAATGGCAAAGCGAGTTTACTTAGCGCTGATATGGCTCGTGTGACCGACTAAATATTGTCGTGATAAGACACAGCACAGATGGTCAAACAGGAATTTGTGTTTACACAAGGAGCGCCGGTCAAGTCTCGACCTTGTGGGATGACAGACGTACCTGAGCGGAAATGTTGTAATGTATCCGGGTAGATGTAAGAAGTTATGTGTAATCATTTACGAGAATATATGAATGTTACGATTGCCATATATGGAAAACGTGACCTTTACATAACGATCCAATTTTTCCATGTCAGGAATATTTTGAATTCGCCCCCACCCCACATTTTGTTTGAAACGATTGGCGCTTTCTTAGCTTCTTTACACATATATGCGAGGGCAGGACAGTGAATATAACCTGACACTTTTCAGTGTTAAGACACTGTGAGAAATCGCTTGCCAAGAAAACTAAAATCAGACTTGCCAGAAATTAAAATTCAGAAATTCCATTTTATCAGGCTGGACCTTTTATTGGAGAATATTGACGGACTTACAAACACAGCCCAGGAAATCTCGATCATTTTAATAAGGAAATCCGCTGTCTGAGGAAACTGAAATAAACACACGGAGTCAGAGAGGGAACTTATTAAATTACCGACCCCAAGTACACGTAAAATAAGGCATCTGCCAGTGCCTTTTATTCATCTGAGCAAAAAAGTATGTGAGCCAGGATTGGCGCAAGATGTGATATATATATATACATTTTGAGTTGAAGATTCTCATTTTCGTGTTGGATCCGATTTCTCTTGATTTTCATATATTTCCCAATGCAATGAAAGCTCCTCTTGCCTTTTGTATTCTTATTTTGATATCACTGTCTGTCCCTCCAACTTTGTCTATATTGCTGTCAAGATATGTGTACGATTCTACATCTTGTATTGCTGTTTCTTCAAGTTCGACCCTCTTATCATTACTTGCATTTATTCTCATTATTTTTGTCTTTTCCCTGTGTATTTTCAGACCCAATTGATGTGACTTCTCATCAAGTGTTTTCAATTTGCCCTGCATCTGATTACGGTTATGGAAGTCATCAGCAAAATCCAGATCATCCAACTGCTTAGTCAGAGTCCACTGGATTCCATTTCTGATGTGTGTTGTCGATGATCTCAAAACCCAGTGTATTGCTAGTAAGAAAAGAAATGGAGATAAGAGGCATCCCTGTCGCACTCCTATTCTTATCCCAAACGGTTCTGTAAGCTGTTCTTCGTGAAGAACTCTAAATGTCATGTCTTCATATGTTTACTTTATTAAATTAATGATCTTCAGGGTAACTCCATAATGCCTCATCAATTTCCAAAGTGATTCTCTGTCTACACTGTCAAATGCCTTTTCGTAGTCCACAAATCCGATGTATAGTGGTGAATTCCATTCCAGACTTTGTTCAACTATTATTCTCAAAGTGGCTATCTGGTCTGTACATGATCTGTTTTGTCGAAAACCTGCTTGTTCATCTCTCAATTTCTTGTCTATGGACTCTTGTAAAGTTTCTTTTCTTCTTTCCACTCTGTAAAGTGTCAGTCGGTGTGCTCTGTAAGGAAGAGTGGTGTGTTGTTGAGATCAGGCATGCTCCAGTCTACCCAGCTGTAAATGGGTAACTCACCCTAGTCCTGAGTTAGGGAAGGCAAAGGCTCCAGGGGAAGCAGGCCCTAAACTTGGTCACTTCAACCGACGCAGGATGGTGTATGTATGAAGTAGAAGTGTAGAGTGTGATTACCGCGAATGGTGTACTGTTCGTGTGCTGACCAATATAACCACTCATACACTTGTGTCTACAAGGCACCAATGCAGACTGCTGGAATCTTTGTTTACTCAATTTATTCAGACGTACACACTGGGACATACGAGTACATCATGGTATGTTGACATATCAATTTGTAGGTATACATAGCAGATCTGAAGTCATGACACATTCAGAAATAATGGGCAGTACATCAAAAGTTCAATGTCATGATATATTATGGCCGCATCCCCCTATCTGACTAAACGCGTCAGTGAAGGCAGATCGATAAATAACTAAAGTTACTTGACGTCCATAGTTTGTAGTATATATTATGAAACCACGAAAGGGGGTTTCTAGCAAGATTGAGATCTCCCGGTCACTGTCCGATAATAGGATAAATAATCTGTTCTCTTGGCAGTGATCAAAACATATGATGACCGAAATCTAACATGGCTGCCTCCCTGAGTTGTCGTTCACTCATTCATAGGAAGGAGAATATAAGCCAGAGTTAATTTATAATGGGTATATAAATGATTTCATAAATGTTTCCATACAGCTCTACGGTGATCAGGTTAATTCACGTAGCCATAACCGCTGTAGGAAAGTCTGTCATCTTTGTCGATACAAAACACGACCCTAGCGATACGAAGCACAATGTTCCATCTAGGTCGAATCGACATGAGATCATCAAAATAGGGTCTGGCAATACATGGAGTCCGAATTATACATTGTACCGTACCTTAGGAGAGTCTCTAACATAAACTATCGTAGAGATACCATCTCCTTTAGAAGAAAACCACTTCATGAATTATATTTCCTTAAGAATCTACCAGCCCTTTGAAAAGTGCGTACACGCCATTATCACGGTACATCGGAACTCATCACGACTTGTCAAGACAACTCATACTTCCGCTAGACCGGAATAATAAGAATCTAGTCCCGCCTACCCATCCAAAATATACAATATAGGACTGATTCTACTTGTACTAATAATATGTAATACATATGAATTCAGGCCATAAACATAATAAGCAAATTAATATATTTTCTGGCCCTAAAAAATAAGTACAAACGTAAGAGCAATCCATGCGCCGGATCAATATCAAGAACGATTACTCCTATAATCAAAAGTGTGAATCAAACATGGATTCTCTCGCTTTTACCATAGACAGCATTTTCATACACAAATGAATGAATGTCTATATTTTTCCCATATTAAATAGCCATATAGATTTTTGTAATATGTGCGTCAAAATATGCACGCAACAGATTACCACACCCCTCGGGAAAAAAAAAATGGTACATTTTTTTTTTTGAAACACATCTAGGAGCAACATACAATAGGCTCACAACGCACCAATAACAATGCGCAGATGATAAGCATAAGTTTTATGACCTTAGAGAAAGTACTTCTCTAAGTATAAATATTTCCAGAGAGGTGTCACCAACGCATACTACAATATTAGCAATGACACAATTTCCACATTAGTTTATACATAAATTTCATCTAAGATATCTTAACATCATGATCATCAAAGACGAAAAACATTGAAAGATCAGCGGTGAATAAATATCAATGAACCGCTAAGTAGTGTTACAATCAATATATGATATATTACATATGTGTACACATTTCAACATAGAAACAACTGTATCAAAGTTGTATAACAGTTATGAATCATGTGGGCATCTAGACAAAATATCTGCCATCACATTTTCTGACCCACGGATAGCTCGCACCGAAAAATGAAATGGCTGTAGAGCAATCGCGTATCGCGTTGATCTCGCGCTCTTCAGATTTTTACTCTGAATAGCCGTAAGAGCTTTCTGGTCAGTTTCCACAATGAAATGCGCGCCCAGAAGAAATCTTTGCAGTTTAAGGATTGACCAAACCATAGCCAATAATTCACGGTCTAGGACCGAGTAATTCTTCTCTGCGGCATTAATTTCCGAGAAATATACATCACAGGATGCAGAGTTCCAGAGTACTCTTGCATTAGTGCAGCTCCAATCCCGGTGGATGAAGCGTCACTACGAAGAATAAATGTCTTATCCTTAGAAGGCAATACTAGGATAGGTGAAGTAGAAAACATAGTTTTAACCTTATCCAAAGAGGATTGACATTCTTGAGTCCAATGGACTACATTAGGAGACCCTTTCTTTAGCAAGGAAGAAAGAGGTGACATAATGGAGGACAGATTCGGGATGAATCGTCCATAAAATTGTATTAGACCTAAGAGACTTCGTACTTGCTTTTTAGTCTTAGGAATAGAAATGTTAAGTATCTTACTTGTATTATGGTCTTCTGTTTTTAGGAACCCATGACCAACACGGTGTCCTAAGAAAGATATTTCGCTAAAACCAATACATGCTTTCGATGGTTTCGCTGTCAGGTTATGCTCGCGTAAGATAGACAATAGTTCATTTATACCATTATAGTGATCGTTCCAAGTATCACTGAAAAGACAGATGTCATCAAGATACGCAATGACATCTGAGCGATGAGATAGGATTCGACGCATCATGCGTACAAATGTTGCAGGGGCGTTCATAAGACCGAAAGGCATGAAATTCCATTGGAATAGACCCCTAGGCGTCGAAAAAGCAGTAAACGGTTTGGCGTGTTCGGATAGTGGAACTTGCCAATATCCCTTAGACAAATCGAGTTTAGTAAAGAAGTGAGAATTCGATAGTCTCGTAAGTAGCTCTTCTAGTAAAGGCATAGGTTCAGCATCGAATTTAGTCACTTGATTCAATTTGCGATAATCCACGCAAAGACGTATGTTATTGTCTTTTTTTTCGTACTATAACCATCGGCGAAGAATATGCTGATGTGGATGGTTCAATAATTTTTAACTCTATCATCTCATCTAACTCTTTCTCTACCTGTGCTTGAAAATGTATCGGGATAGGATACGGTCTGACTCTTATAGGACTATGGTCAGTAAGAATAATGTCATGTTGAATGACATCAGTTTGACCAGGAATGTCAGTAAGGACATCCTGAAATTGTTCTAACATAGTAGAAACTTGTTTCTGCTCTCCTGGAGATAATTCTGGGGAAATTGCAACATCTTTCCATGATTCATTAGAGTGAAGAGGAATCATTGGAAAAGGTAAATTTACATCCGAGAAACTCGTTTCCTCATCCTGTATTACTGACAGAGATGAGTACTGTCCATGTTGGACTGGAAAATCGTCCGTTGCCTGGAAACAGGTTGTAAATAATCAGGACGTTCATGGAATTCCGTGAGCATGTTGATGTGGAAGGTTTTACGCTTCCCGTCAATATCGACGATATAGTCAACATCGGAAACTTTTGATATTATATCGTACGGACCTTTCCAAGAAATAAGAAGTCTATTTTCCCTACAAGGTAGCAAGACAAATGCTTTGTCACCTGGACAAAGTTGTCGCAAACATCTCTTTTTATTGGCAAATTCCCTTGCCTTCTGTTTCGCAAATTCAGAAGAAGCAGTTGCCAATTTGCATGCTTCATTAATCTTGTGTCTAAGTGCGATGACATATTCATAAGAGGATTTTGTGTCATCGACAATATTATCAGCAGTTATAAGATCATGAAGTAAGGACATAGGACCTCGCGGTTTCGCGCCAAAGACAAGTTCAAAGGGAGAAAATCCTGTATGTTCGTTGGCGACCTCTCTATATGCAAAGAGAGCCGCGGGTAAAACCATATCCCAATCCTGAGGATGATCTTCTGTTATCTTACCTAGTAGGTTTTTCAGAGTTCTATTCAAACGTTCCACCATCCCATTGGACATAGGATGATAAATACTACTCAGCGATCTCTCTATCTTCAGAGTCGACATTACTTGAGACATGGTATCCGATATGAGTTGGGTACCATGGTCGGATAATATTTCTGCTGGAAATCCCAGACGAGAAAATATTAACCAAAGAGCATCTGCGACATCAGCAGTAGTTATGCTCTTTAGAGGAACAGCCTCCGGCCAACGTGTGCACATATCAACACACGTCAAAATAAATTGGTGTCCTCTAGCAGACTTTATCCTAAATGGACCAATTATGTCTATCGCCATTTTTTGAAATGGCCGAATGGGAATGTCTGCAGCCTGAATAGGTGCATCATGGCGTGGACCTCTGGATTTAATCTCTTGACATACTTTACAAGATCGACAATAGATTCGTATGTCCTTATTCACAGCAGGCCAAAAGAAAGATTGAAGAATTCTAGCTTTAGTACGGGAAAAACCCATATGTCCAGCACACTGCGAATCATGAGCGTGCTGTAAGATTTTAACTCTCATATTTTTAGGCACAAGGATTTGAGAATGAATGGACTTAGCGGAGTCTTGTACCATACGTACAAGTACGCCATTCTTCATCGTAATCCAAGATTTACGATTAGTATCCTTATTCGGATCACCTTTTGTTGCCAGAGTAAAGAATTTCTTTAGAGTAGGATCATCTTCCTGCTGTTTGATAAAGGAATCGTGGGAAATCTCCAAGGGATCATCTCGGATCTGCGCATCATTATCTTCAGAATGTGAAGATTGTGGCATATTAAGAGCCCGAGCCCTAGTGACTACTGCATTAGCCGATTGCATATTAACATTTTCCCAATTAGAAATTTGCTGTGGAGTGCATTCTTTCACTCCATGAATGCGACCGATGATAAGATCAGCGATCGGATTCGGCAAGAGACATGCTTGCACCTCTCCTGTAAAGAAAGGCGTAGCAATATTGATAATGGCAGTGGAGTACTTCTCCAATGTGCCACCAAATGTTACACATTTGACTATATTGCCTGTAGCTCGAGAAGGATTTACGAGTGATTGCCTCACTCCAATGGTAGTGCACCCCGAATCGAAAAGAATTGATACCGGAGTACCATCTATTAGGCCCCTATTAAAGACAAGAGCACCCCTTCCATTATGCGCAATTGACGCATGGAGAGCGGGAAGCGGGTGACCGCAGCTTAAAGTAGAAACTGTGGTTGGATCGAATAATGTTTTGCATTGCGAACACTCAGATGCTCTAGCAAAATCGAAAGCGGAATTTGCTACACTATTGGAGTCTTTTTTATCATTATTCTGATTATCCGTGTCGTGGAACTCCTGTTGTGCAGAGTTAGCCTGGTAATACGATTTACCATGTCTTTTGTGTTGTGATCTACCCGGTTATAATTGTCTCTATAATTATTATTGCCTCTGTTATAACCCCTATTTGGGTTTGAATCATAATATTCATGATCATAATCATCACGCTCATTATATTGAGTATCCCTGTAATATTGTTTCTGTTGTCTCCATGAAGCACTTGGGTAGTTCCTATAGCTACTCCCTTTTCGAGAATTTCTAACATTATGGGTACCCCTCGCGTGTCGAGGACTATCAGCCCGATTCCAGTTCTTCAAAGAAGAACCCTGATTTGAGTGGTTATCTTGGTTTTGATATTTATTCCAATTAACTTTTTTATCAAATTTATTTTTAGCTCCTTGGAATTTGTGTGAGTAATTCTGATTATATTCTGTTGCCGAAGCAACTGGCATACTCTCTTTAATGTTAGAGTTACTAAGAATCATGTCAGGGTGTGCCGTGGCATACTGGTCACAATATTCTTCCATTTGCTTTATTGTACCAGGTTTACGCTCATGTAAGAACTCTAGGAATGATTTATTTACAGAAGACATGACCTTGTCTCTTAGCAATAAATCCGTAAGACCATCAAATGTTTTCTCTGTTTTGGATAATTCAATCCATCGTGAAAGTGTAATTCGTGCTTTTGAGATGAAATCTGAGAATTCTACACCTACCTCAGGTCTCATTGTTTTAAACAAAAGACGGTAACCTTCCTCAGACAGCTGATATCTCTTTATCAAAGCTGCCCTAACAGCATCATAATTATCTTTGTCGGCCTCTTCAACAAAATATAACTTACTCAGAGACTCCCCTTTTAGATTTTCAGACAACTGATTCACATACTGTGATTTGTCAACATTATGAGATCGACAAGCCCGTTCAAATCTAGAAAGCCAAAATGTTATGTCATCACTGGTAGGGTTAAACGCTGGTACCTTGACCTTGTACACAAAGGGTTTACCATTACTACCAGATGCCTGATTAACATTACTCATACATGTCAATTTTAATTTCTCTAATTCAAACTCATGTTCTCTTATTGCTTTTCTCTCTTCAGCTTCTCTATCTAATCTTCTCTGTTCTGCAGCAGCTTCTAATTTTTTCTGTTCTGCAGCAGCAGCAGCAACTTCTAATTTTTTCTGTTCTGCAGCAGCTTCTAATTTTTTCTGTTCTGCAGCAGCAGCAACTTCTAATTTTTTCTGTTCTGCAGCAGCAGCAACTTCTAATTTTTTCTGTTCTGCAGCAGCTTCTAATTTTTTCTGTTCTGCATCAGCTTCTAATTTCTTCTGTTCTGCATCAAATCTCCTTTCCTCCACTTGCATCTGCAATTTCTTAAGTTCAGCAGCAGTATCAGCTTCTTTTTCTAATCTTTTTTCTTCAGCTAGAGCTTTCCTTTCTTCTGCAGCAGCTTTTTTTTCTTCTATTTGAAGTTTTCTCTCCTCAGCCGCAGCTTTTTTTTCCTCAGCAGCAGCTTTTCTTTCTTCAGCAGCAGCAGCAATTTTTTTCTCTTCTGCAGCTAATGCTTTGTCATATTGAGCAACAGCCCATTGTTCTAAGTCTTTTCCAGTCTTATCAAGAGATTTTCCTTGTGCAATGAAATAATCTAATGTAGACATATTGTCTTCTTAAATCAGAAACCTGAAAAAGTAAATAAATTACCCTCTTTCACGTTAATGAGAGACAAGTCTATACCATAGACTTAGTCTTAGCCCAAACTTGTATGGTTTATAATAACCAATGATATCTTGAGTACCTATGGACACAATAACTGTATCTCAAATACTGTGGGGACAAGCCTTACAAAGGTCTTGTATACCTCAATGTAATCAAAGATCACTTGAGTACCTGTGGAAAAAAAAATATTTCCCTTTACCAATCACTTTGGAAGACAAGCCTTACAAAGGTCTTGTACATTTTGTTTTATAACAATAACAATCATAAAGTACTGATCTGTACTATACTATCAGTGTATACCACTATACGTCATATGTCAACTAAAGACATTACAAAGGACAAACAAGAAAAGACAATATGAACACATTTGCAGAGATCAAATTAAATTAAATAGGAGAAATGAAAAAAAATGATCACAGAAACCGTGATGATAACTGCCATAAGATAACAAGACAAATAACGCCACAGTGTATAAACATAAGGGTGTAAAGAAATCAAAAATAGAAAAGATTAGACCAACAAATGCAAACAAATCAAACAAAACTAAGGAACACAAAATTATTAACAAAAACAACGAAGAAAAGAACACCTCATCACAACTAACAGAAATAGCAGCAAATTGTTGCTAACAAATTTCCAATTAAGAAAATGTGTACCTATAGAATACTAGTCCAGACCAATGTCACTCGGCATACCTTGTACTAGTCACACAGAACATAAACTAATTTAATACATAACAAATAACATGTAAGCATAAATAGCATATAGCATACAATATAATTTATGTCATGAATGGAATGTGTTGCAGGTATAGTGTTGTAAAGCAGGCACAGTTTATTTTAATACTAATAACTTGCCACTTTATTGAGTAATAGATTTAATTCTAAACTATTACACTGTCAATTTTTCTCTTTTGAGCATATGAAGATCCAACGATGAACTATGCACTTTATGTTCAACAACACTGTGATTCTTCTGTACGTTGAGAAATGTCAACAATACTGCTCCAGATATTTTCTACACTTGATACCACTGTCCTGTGTAATACTGTCTGTACAGCGAAAAACTGTCAACAAGCGCTGACCTAGATACAGCATCCTATCGGTAATACAGGTCAAGCTGACATCGACTGTATAGCTGTCCTACTGGTGTTGATGTGTTCAAACAAATGTTCTTTCTGCTGGAAACTGTGATTCTCAACACAAAACTGCGTAAGCTGGACCCAGGAATCTGGCTCGCCACTGTAAAGTTTCTTTTCTTCTTTCCACTCTGTAAAGTGTCAGTCGGTGTGCTCTGTAAGGAAGAGTGGTGTGTTGTTGAGATCAGGCATGCTCCAGTCTACCCAGCTGTAAATGGGTAACTCACCCTAGTCCTGAGTTAGGGAAGGCAAAGGCTCCAGGGGAAGCAGGCCCTAAACTTGGTCACTTCAACCGACGCAGGATGGTGTATGTATGAAGTAGAAGTGTAGAGTGTGATTACCGCGAATGGTGTACTGTTCGTGTGCTGACCAATATAACCACTCATACACTTGTGTCTACAAGGCACCAATGCAGACTGCTGGAATCTTTGTTTACTCAATTTATTCAGACGTACACACTGGGACATACGAGTACATCATGGTATGTTGACATATCAATTTGTAGGTATACATAGCAGATCTGAAGTCATGACACATTCAGAAATAATGGGCAGTACATCAAAAGTTCAATGTCATGATATATTATGGCCGCATCCCCCTATCTGACTAAACGCGTCAGTGAAGGCAGATCGATAAATAACTAAAGTTACTTGACGTCCATAGTTTGTAGTATATATTATGAAACCACGAAAGGGGGTTTCTAGCAAGATTGAGATCTCCCGGTCACTGTCCGATAATAGGATAAATAATCTGTTCTCTTGGCAGTGATCAAAACATATGATGACCGAAATCTAACATGGCTGCCTCCCTGAGTTGTCGTTCACTCATTCATAGGAAGGAGAATATAAGCCAGAGTTAATTTATAATGGGTATATAAATGATTTCATAAATGTTTCCATACAGCTCCACGGTGATCAGGTTAATTCACGTAGCCATAACCGCTGTAGGAAAGTCTGTCATCTTTGTCGATACAAAACACGACCCTAGCGATACGAAGCACAATGTTCCATCTAGGTCGAATCGACATGAGATCATCAAAATAGGGTCTGGCAATACATGGAGTCCGAATTATACATTGTACCGTACCTTAGGAGAGTCTCTAACATAAACTATCGTAGAGATACCATCTCCTTTAGAAGAAAACCACTTCATGAATTATATTTCCTTAAGAATCTACCAGCCCTTTGAAAAGTGCGTACACGCCATTATCACGGTACATCGGAACTCATCACGACTTGTCAAGACAACTCATACTTCCGCTAGACCGGAATAATAAGAATCTAGTCCCGCCTACCCATCCAAAATATACAATATAGGACTGATTCTACTTGTACTAATAATATGTAATACATATGAATTCAGGCCATAAACATAATAAGCAAATTAATATATTTTCTGGCCCTAAAAAATAAGTACAAACGTAAGAGCAATCCATGCGCCGGATCAATATCAAGAACGATTACTCCTATAATCAAAAGTGTGAATCAAACATGGATTCTCTCGCTTTTACCATAGACAGCATTTTCATACACAAATGAATGAATGTCTATATTTTTCCCATATTAAATAGCCATATAGATTTTTGTAATATGTGCGTCAAAATATGCACGCAACAACTCTTTTAATCTCTCAAGGATAATTCTGTTTAATACTTTTCCTGGCACTGATAGTAACATTATTCCTCTATAATTTGTGCACTATTGTAAATTTCCCTTCTTAGGCAACTTAACCAGATATCCTTCCTTCCATTCTGCTGGTATCTCTTCCTTTTCCAAGACTTTACAAAGTAATTTATATAAGATATCTGTAGCCGTGTCGATATGTGCTTTGATGGCCTCTGCTGGAATGCCATCCGGTCCAGACGCTTTTCCATCACTTAGAAGCTTTATGGCTTTCTTTATTTCTTCCTTCGTTGGTCTTTCACCGTTAATTTGTAGCTCTTCTTCTGCTGGCTGGATGTTCGGGGGGGGGGGGAATAGGGGGGGGAATAGGGGGATGGGGGGGGGGGGGTTGTGGAGCTGATCTATTGAGAAGGTCCTCAAAATATTCTGTCCACCTCTTCATTTGCTCTTGTATATTGCTGAGCAGTTTTCCATTCTTGTCTTTTATAAGGCAACTTGTTTGCTTGTATTTCCCCGTTAGCTTCTTTGTGCTGCTACACAGTTCTCTCATATTTTCTTTGGCTGCAGCATCTTCTGCCTCTCTTGCTAACTCCTCAATATACTTCCTCTTGTCTCTTTTGATACTTCTTTTTACTTCTCTGTTTGCTTCTGTGTACACTTCTTGAGCCTTGGCTTTGGAACTTCTGGTTTTGCTTGTGTTTAAATCTGCTGTCTTGTTTTTTCTGTCTTTTATCTTATTGATGGTTTCTGTTGTTATCCATGCTTTTTGTTGTCGCTCACTTTTCCCCAGTATTTCTTCACATGTCTCATTCCATACCGTTTTGATTTGCTGCCAATAGTCTTCTGTATTCTCTACATCTTCCAGCTGTTGGAGCACTTGGAATTTGTTGGATACTGTGACCGCAAATTTGTCTCTTGTTTCTTGATTTCTTAGATGTCTTACATTAAATTGTTGTCTATAATTTTGCATTGTTGCATATCTCTTGAGTTTCATTTTTACTTTGGCTATCAGAAGGTGGTGATCCGATGCCACATCTGCTCCTCTATATACCTTTACATCCTGCAATGATGATCTAAACTTCTTGTTTATGCATATATGGTCAATCTGATTTTTTGTTCTATGGTCAGGTGATATCCATGTTGCCTTGTGTATTCTCTTATGTGGGAACATGCTTCCTCCTATAGCCAGTTGATTTGAAGCACAGAAGTTTGAGAATAGTTACTCATTTTCATTCATTATTCCTAGCCCATGTTTTCCCATGACTTCTTCAAATCCGGTGTTGACTGTACCTATCTTTGCATTCATGTCACCCATCAAAATTGTGATCTCTCTTCTTTTAACTTTATCCATAATTTCCTGTAGTCTAGTATAAAATGCTTCTTTCACAGACTCTTCTTTGTCGTTAGTTGATGCATAACACTGGATGACATTTACATGAATTTTCTTTTTAGCTGTTTTAAAAGTAGCTGTTATTATTCTGGGTCCAACAGCTTCCCATTCAATGAGTGCTTTCTGTGCCTCTTTAGATAACATAAGAGCTACCCCTTCACTGTGGTATGAACTTTCATCTTCATGTCCTGAGGACAGCACCAATTCACCTGTAATTAGTATCTTCTTATCTACCCCCTTCCACTTTGTTTCACACGTTCCTCGATTTTATATTCCCTCATTTCTGCTGCTACTTGTGCCACTTTCCCTTGTTCGTTTAATGTCCGAAAATTCCAGGTGCCAAATCTGGAAGTTCTCCTAGAAGAAAGAAGGTTAGTCAGCAACACAGACTCCTTACGGCTTTCTCTGTGTTGCATCATACGCTTCCCTGTGAGAGGACCTTCCCCTGTCTTGGATGGCTGTGTTTTATTTTCCTTAATTGACTTGTCCATGTTTGTTGAAGTTTTTTGTGGTTTAAATTTTTTTTACAGGATGGTGTAACCAGCCCTATGCCAAACCCTCCTTAGTCGCTTTCTACGACATGCGTGTGGCAGGGAACAGTGTTGCTATTCTTTGCTCCCCTTTCGGGCCCCGGTAACACACGGGTGATATATTACTACTCGTCAAAAGTCAAGGGCCACTTAGAAAAACCTTGATTGAAACCATAAAACAAATCTGATATAAACGTAATTGGTATCAGTCAAAACGGCATTTATTGAATACCAAATTGACATGTCACGTAAAGAAATGGAAACACACATTCAAACGCAATGAAGCTGTGAAGTGTGTCACCCACCTTTTCAAAAGTCACACAATAGATATTGGACAAATAGACATTTCAAAATCGGGTATGACCACCGTTTGCAGCAAGGCATTCAAGACAGCGTAGACGCATCGAGTCCACAGGGGTCCGAAGAGTATCCTGAGGAACAGCTTGCCATTCCTGAAGCAGAAATGCAGTCAGCTGTGCAACATCCATTGGCAGGGGGTGATTTGTTGACAATCTTCGACCAAGGACATCCCAGAGGTGCTCAATCGGAGAAAGGTCAAGTGAATGAGCTGGCCACGCCATCCTGATGATCACATGTTGCTGAATAAACTCATTCACCACACGAGCTCAATGGGGTCGAGCGTTATCATCTTGGAGGATGGCACTACCACTTATGGCATCCAGAGCAGGCTGCACAATTGGTCTTTCCTGTGGCCTGAAATCTCTCCAAAATTCTTTGGATAGTAGAGTGTGACACTGCAAGCCGTCTAGCAACCTCACGGACAGATAAACCACTATCAACCCACGCTATAGCCATCATTCTTTGTAAGGTGTCAAGACTTCTTCTCAGTGGCATGGTTTTTACAAGTGATGAAACTACCCTAAGTCTGCTGATTGTAAAACAAATTAAGAGTGAACTCTGTTCACGAAAAGTCGCCATTGCACATGTAATGTCAATCAGCACGATTACTTCGCCTGTTTGGTTGTACGGAAGTTTGAAAAAACAGATTAAAAATGTGAATTTATGGTCAGCAAACCAAATTGCACGTGATCACCATGGTTGTCGGTGAGTTTTTTTATGCTTAACGTGCATAGAGGAAGTTCAGAGGAAGATATTGCACCCATTTTTAATAAAAACTTCCTTCATTTAATCATTCTATGCGCTTATATAAAAGTGTATTGAAAATAATAGGGTGGCCCTTGACTTTTGACGAGTAGTATATATTACCATATGAATATTAATATGTGAAAATAACTAGTGGATGGGCAGGTCATTTGAGGCTGGCAACTTCTGCGTATAGAATGATGATTTCATGAACCATCACTGCACGGGCTGGTGATTGCTTTATTGCTAGTTTTTTAAAGAGAACTAAAAGCATAAAGCAGTCCCAGGTTCCATGTGGAGCAGGGCGGGAAAGATAAAAGAAATGATGTACATTCTAATTATAATACTTATAGCAGTGGCGGCTTTCTTTAATGTGCTGTTGAGCTGCAGCACTCCCTATAAAAAAAAGGACTGCATACTGTCTCTACTATAATACGTAATCCGGACAGACCAAAAAATTGAGGTTACACCGGAAGGGTTGAATAGCAGACAAAAAAATTTATCTAAGACCGTATCGTGGAGTGCTGCGAACGATTACAGTTCAAGTGACCTTGACCTCTTATAAGCGAATGCTTGTTATACACAGCTGCGTTTGGGTTGAATTTATTTAACTCTTTGACTCCGGAACAACGCTCTGAGCGTGGTTTTTAGACTATCACGAATGAAAATTACGACTCAGGGTAAAAAATAATTGCGGAGTCAAAGAGTTAACAAGTGCTGCAACGAAACACAGCACACGTGGAAATTAAATCTATCAAGCAGGACTGTTTACGTGCGCGTTCACCACAATACCGTAAAACGTTGGTCAATTGCATTGTTTTGAGATTAATTTAATACTGATATTTTCTTATGTGCTGAATAATTATAGAAATGAGTGAAGTAACTGTTACATATTTACAAGAAATTGTTTTTTCGCGATGGTCGTTGGCTGAAAAATGCCGCGTAAAAACACTAGGTCGGCCTCTTCCGAATCTAAAAATTATCCAGACCTCGACTAGCAGGAACAGTACATACCAGAGAAAATTTAACAGAGAAATTTACGAACATCATGACTGGTTGTGTGGCTGTAATGTAAAGAATGCATTATTTTATTTTATTCAATTTAAATGTAAAGAAAGTTTTATCCCGAGGGATTAAATTTAATTCTCATCAATGGTAAATTCTGAGTAACTGGGATGGTGGAATAAGAAAGGGAGCACATAATTATGTGTCAGACAACGCAATACTCAGGAGAGTGTTTCGTTTCTGTTCTTAGTCATAGTTATTGGTAGTACCAGCAAAAAGTACTATCTCTGGAACAAGAAGGGAACAGTGCCCTAAGCTTTAAGACGAGGGACCAACTTTGTAGACTCTCCCTGACATTTCTGGGAAGCGAGCTACACCCGACAACTTTGACCAGCGACGAGCGTGAGCAGTCTAAACAGAACCAACCCATCAGAAGGAGCTGAACCGTCACCGGCAGCTAAGTTCAATATATAAGCTGCCAAAGTGAACTTTCTTCATAAGAATTCTATCATGAATCAATGATGAATCATTTCTGTTAAACTATTCAAATTATTTTCAAACTGTTAAAACTTAAGGGATTATTAAATGTTGTTATTTATAATTTTACAAATTTAACTTCGATTTAATCCTTTTAAATGTACTACATGTTTGTCTCAGTCAATTTACTACATACACTCTAAACAGAGCTATACCAGAATAATAAGTATTCCACTGAGTAAACCAGAGGTTGGGGGCTTGAACGAGCTAAAATTAATCATTGCTTCTTCTTCTTCTTTAATCCTTAGCCACCGACCGTCAAAGCAGTCAGTGGCCATCACGCCTAGTGGCGTCTTGTAGGGCAACAACAAATTGATTCCACTTTGCTCGGTCGGTGGCCATCCTTCGTACAGTGCCCCAACTCTGGTTCATTCTTTGCATCTCAGCCTCCACAGTCCTCTTCTTCTTCTTCTTCCGTCCTTAGCCACCAACCGTCAAAGCAGTCAGTGGCCATTACGCCTAGTGGCGTCATAGGGCAACAGCAGATAGGTTTTCTTTGCCATTGTTTCCCATCACGCCTAGTGGCGTCTTTAGGGCAACGGCAAATCAACCCATTTGCTGTTGTTTCCGTAATCGAAGTGACTGGCAAACGGGTGATCAGCCCGTTGGTCCACAGTCCTCCGCCAGGTTGTTTTTGGTCGGCCTCTTTTTCGTTTTCCTTCAGGGGTCCAAAGCATAGCTGTTCTTGTGATGGCATCGGGGTCTCTTCTGATGACATGACCAACCCAGTTCCAGCGTCTGCCAGCTATTATGGTGTGCATGTAATCATTGCTTAATCCTTCACAAAAGTTGTCGGCAGATTCTAGAATTAACGTGCTCAGCCAAAGCAACATTGTTTTCGCTTATCTGAATATCATGTGAAACTCCCTTGTGATAGAATTGTCATTACCCTTCTATCTACATCTCTGCCAAGAGTAATCTCGTACGAAGGTAGACAACTTTGAAGCCCATATTAGATACTCTAGAGTTTTGGCCACTGTTGGACCACTACTGCAAAGCAGGGGAGGCAATACCGTCACACTAAGGTACACCGACCATATTTTTTTTCTTTTAACGAATAACCGATCTCCAAAACAATTGTGTTAATTTAGTTATGTACACGCAACACAACAGCATGCCTGAACTATCCAGCACATATTAGGAAAAATAGGGGCAGGAGGACATGAAGCCAGGAAGTCCACCTGTAAATATACGCCACTGGCTCTACTGTCTTCCTCCCTTCGTCTGTTCCCTGCATGTTTCTCTCCCTTAGACCCAGTTTAGGCAACTCTGTTGCTGATATGAAGCACTGGTAATAAAAGAGTAGGTTGTTTTCGTTTCCATAATTTGTTATAGAACATAAAAAGATCAAATGAAATATGTAACTTCAGCATAGAAAAGAAAAATATTCAAAATGTTCGGATTGACAATGTTGTATTAGTCACGATGTTTACTAAATTAGGATAAATCAAGTCAACATACTTCCATCTTTCCTTCCCGAATCCGAGGGAAGCCGCTAGGGCACCACTTCTTTTGACGGTAATTGAGTCTTTTAAGTCAAAGTATCGATCCTAAATTGTTGAAATCGATTCTGAGTCGTGGCTAGGTTTGGCAGTCGTGAAGCACAATCTATTTTTTTTCCAAACAGCTCGGCAGACAAATACATTTTCAAACTTTGCATTCAAGTAAGTGTTACAATTCTGGACAATGCTTTCAATGATGTGTAGGCCTATTCACGATCCAGGCAATAGCAGAAGAGTGCTTAAATAAAGCTTATTAAAGCGTCTGTACTATTTACGTAACAGCAAATTTTCAAATTAGCTGAAAGCGAACAGGAGTTACAAGAACTAGTGAAGCAAGTGAACAGTATAAGTCATGAATATGGACTCGACATTAATATTGAGAAAACAAAAACTATGATAATTAACAAAACAGACGATAAACCCACATTAAAGATAAGCGTAAATGGGAAAATCCTGGAACAAGTCAAGAGCTACGTATATCTTGGTCATATAATAACAGAAGATGGCAGATGTGAAACAGAAATCAAGAAGAGAATACGAATGGCCAAAGCTACATTCAACAACATGAAACATATATTGACATCCAAACAGTTATCTCACAAATTAACTGATTCCGTACGCATGATCTTTTAAAAGACGCAATGGCCGACCGCTGTGACCGAAAAATCTTTTAAAAGACGCTGATTTATTTCGTTGTTTCTTTCTATTCTGATATTTTATACTGCCCGGAATTTATCTCGAATGGAAGTAAACACAAAACTGGGCAAATTTCAACAAGCTTCAACGTCTTTTATTTGCGTTTGAAACGATTTTTTCACATTTATCTTCATCTTTAATCGTGTTTTGTCGTATCGCCATAATGGCCGAAAACACATAGGATATGTTACTAATATGTGAACAGTGAAAAAACTGTGTGATCAACCATAACTTTCTTACCTTTTCTGTGTTTCTAAATGGATTACTTGCACAAAGAGAGCAGTGAAACTGTATTGTGATAACAATTTATGTTACAAGCCTTATGTAAGTCGAAAAGTTTTGTTCAAAATTTTAAGTTATCTTTTTTCCGTGTACATGTTATCTGTTATAACATAAACATAACATAAAATTAGCTAGAAAGGCATATGGATTTATATTGTTCATCCAATGTACTTTAATTTGATATATAATATGTTATACTTAACTCATGATTAGACACACATTGTCAGTAAACGTAAATTATGTATGTGTAAATTTTTGGGGGCTTAAAAATAATTCCGTCCAGAGCTGAAAATAATTACGTACGGAAAGAGTTAAAACTGAGAATCATAAAGTGTTATATATATTCTGCATTTCTGTATGGTGCAGAAACATGGACGATGAATAAGCATTTGGAAGAAAGAATTGAGGCTCTTGAAATGTGGATATATAGAAGAATGGGGCGTATCTCATGGAAAGAGATGAAAACCAATAAGGAGGTCCTAGAAAATCTAGGTATGAAAAGAGAACTAATGAGAGAGGTCAAAGTTCGGCAGCTAACATACTTTGGCCACATAAAAAGGCATAACACCTTGCAGAAGACCATAACAGAAGGGAGAGTTGAAGGCAAACGTGCAAGGGGAAGACAGCGCTATAAGTGGGAAGATAACATCAAGAGATGGACGGGAAAGAGTCTATCAGAGTGTATCACCAAGACAAGAGACAGAAGACGTTGGAGATCCATTACAGCCAACCTTCGTTGTGCAGATGGCAACTGATGATGATGAAATTTTCAATACACATTAGAGTAGTGTTCGATTCTCATTCGTCATTCATATGGCGATTTTTTCAAGTAAGGTTGCCCGGCCTGGCCTTAGCCCACCACAAGACCATAAGGTATTGTTCGTTTCAGCCCTCCTTTCTTGGGCATGTTCGTATTGTGACACCGATGCTATCAAAACATTTGCCGTGCTTGTTTTAACATAAATACACAAATGAAGTAACCAAAATAGTTTTCTACGAATACATCAGAATATACACTGATACCCTGTAATGCCTTCGAGTACTGCCTTTGAAAACTTTCACGCCACATGCTGTGGTAGCGGAAACAGTGTTCCAGTGACAAACCAGTTCCTCACGGCAGCCCGCACCATTTGAGACGGCAACTGTGGGAAATACTGCCCATAGGCTTCAACAAGCTGTTCCACCTCAGGAGGTTCACGCAGATTCGGATTTTCAATAAGTTTGTCTTCATCTGTGGCATCAATCTTGTTGCTATTGAGAACAATTTTATCACGAGCCGTTGTATTCTCGAAGCCACCTAATACAGCATTTGTTAATTTTTGTCCAGTATTCTCTTTAGCTGATTCGTCTTCTTTGCGAGCTAAAGGTGGATTACTTCTAACGGTGAAGTCTATTATACTTGACTTTGTTAGCTTTCCCGGCTCGTTCTCCTGAATCAATTTTGAGTTGACTAGAGCTAAGAATCGACCATTTGGCCAGCACATTGCTCTTGGGCTCGAGTGAACAATTAATTTCGTAACGTCCCCAAAGCAGTGATCAAAACAGGGGAAGAACGCCTCCAAATTCTTTAGCGCCACTAAAGGATTAAAGAAATAAATACGTTGCCACGTAAAGTGCGGAATAGTTTCGTTGGTTTGTTCCCCATTCAAAACGAGTTGATTTTGGTTTGCTTCTTTTCGCGGGTCAGTTTCGTGAGCTCTGATTGGCTGAATCTCTTGTAAGTTGTCATGCGATTTCACTTTGTCTGCATCATGGTTATTACTTGCAAGTAGGACTTTTTGATGCTTCTCTGGCTGTTCTCCTGCGTGTCCTGATGAGGGCGCTGGAGCATCTTGCGGAACCTTTTTCAGCAAGCGCATCGTAGTTTCTGATTCTCTTTGAAACTTATATGTCATGAATGAGTCGGTGTACTCTGGCGATTCAGAAACGAAATCCAAAGAAATTGCTCGTGGAATGTAGTAGCCCAAACCTACATCTACAAGATGATGGCTCCCTGGAGTTTCAAGATCATGAACAAAAACTACCAAATGGTTGTTCGGGCAAATGCTGGTGGCAAAGGTCATGCTGGCATTAAATCCTAGAGATGACAGAAGAGCATACATGAACGCGTTGAGCCAGTAGCAAAGTCCCCCACGACCTAACAGAATGTCACGTTTGATTTCTTCCCATGACGGTCTGCGTCTGCTGGTAATGTCATGAGACATGAGATAGATGCTCTGAAAAGGTTCCCGTTCAAGAAACGCGGGAATGAGTGTTTCCAGAAATGATAGTTTTGTTTCGGTTGACACAGATGTGTCAGACAAATTGGGTACCTCAGAAATCGGGATGCCTAAAATGTTCTGGAGGTACTGTAGGCCCTCGTCTTTGGTCAGTAAATCCATCTGAAAAAAGAAAATGACGAATTAATGAAGGAAACCAACAGACAGTGGCGTATCTATAATGTAAGGGACCCTTGTGCACAAATTAAAAGGGGCACTCCTTATATAATGAGCACAACAACTATATAAATGAAAGTGTAACGAATCACACCTTCATTATTATTGTTATAATTATTATTATTATTGTAATCATGATTATTATTATTGTTATCAATATTATTATTATTGTTATCATTATTAATATTGTTATTATTATTGTTATCATTATTGTTATCAACATTATTGTTATCATCATTATTGTTATCATTATTATTATTATTGTTATTATTGTTATCATCATTATTATAACTGTTATCATTATTATTATTATTTTAAATTATCATTTTTATTATTATCATTATTCTTGTTGTTATTATTATTATTATTGTTATCATTATTATCGTTATCATTATTATTTTTATTGTTATTATTATTATTATTGTTATCATTATTATTATTATTGTCATTATTATCATTTTTGTTATCATTATTATTATTATTGTTATCATTATTATTGATATTATTGTTATTATTATTATTGTTGTCATTACTATTATTATTCTTATTATCATTATTATTATTGTTATCATTATTATCATTATTGGTATCATCATGATTGCTATCATTATTATTGTTATCATTATTATTATTGTTGTTATAATAATAATTATTATTATTGTTATCATTATTATTATTATTGTTATCATTTTTATTATTATCGTTATCATTATTATTGTTATTGTTATCATTATTATTGTTGTTATTATTATTATTATTGTTATCATTATTATCATTATTGTTATCATCATGATTGCTATCATTATTATTGTTATCATTATTATTATTGTTGTTATAATTATTATTATTATTGTTATCATTATTATTATTGTTATCATTTTTATTATTATTGTTATCATTTTTATTATTATCATTATTATTATCATTATTATTATTGTTTTTATCATTATTATTATCATTATCATTAATAGTATTATTGTTAGTATTATTATTATTATTGTTATCATTATTATTATTGCTATTATTATTATCATTTTTATTATTATTGTTATCATTTTCATTATTATTGTTATTATTGTTATTATTATTGTTATAATTATTATTGTTATTATTATTGTTATCATTTTTACTATTATTTTCATTTTTATTATTATCATTATTATTGTTATTGTTATCATTATTATCGTTATTATTATCATAATTGTTATCATTATTATTTTTGACTACATTACTTAGTCGTTTCCCCATTTTACCGTGAGGTGTAGAGGTTTTTGGTTTTTATTAGAGAGAGCGCCAGACTATCCCTATTTATTATTATTATTATTATTGTTATCATTATTTTTATTATTATTATTATTATTGTCATTATTATTATTATTATTACTATTATTATCATTTTTATTATTATTGATATCATTTTTATTATTATTTTTATGATCATTATTATTATTGTTATCATTATTATTATTATTATTGTTTTCATTTATATAATTATTGTTATCATTATTATAATTATTGTTATCATTATAATTATTGTTATTATTATTATCATCATTATTGTTATCATTATTGTTATTATTATTATCATCATCATTATTTTTATTATCATTATTATTATTACTGTTATCAATATTATTATTATTGTTATCATCATTATTATTATTGTTATTATTATTATTATTGTTATCATTATTATTGTTATCATTATTGTCACGGCGATATGTTCGCCGAAATATCAGGTTGGTTTCCCCGTAAGTGACAACATTGATATAAACTTAAAACCCGTTCGGTCAGGTGACTGCGGACGGGAAGTGCACATGAATTTGGGCGCAAAAGTCAGTTTAATACTGTCGTCCTTTTGTTCCCTGTCAGCATTTTGCTGGGAAGTGTAATGTCATTATTGTCTAGTTGTAGCATTCGCCATTTTCTTCATGCGTTGTGAAGTTATTGCATTATTCTAGAACGATGTTGCATTATTTAGTGGCATTTTCTTAGGCCGTTGTAGGCGAGTTATTGGTGATCAAGTATTGCTTCATCATAGTACAAGTTTTCGCCGGTGAGCGAAAGTCATTGTAATATTCATTGAGTAGAGTCATATCAGTGGGTAGGAAACTGAGTTGGAGTTGTTATTAGGCAAGTGATATTGGCATTATTATATTTACATGCGTTTCATATGTATTGATAGCCGTGTGTGGCTTCACTGTGTGTAGTCCTTAATAAAAGGGAACTTACCTGTTAAAAGGTGTTATATTCATTCATTGTCAACCAGCTTATGCTATGGTCGTATCCTTAGAGAATGAGCCAAGTATAGAGTTCTTAATGTATGTAAATCCAAGTATAAGTTAGGTCTGACATCTGAGGGCTACTTCCGTGTTTTTGGTGAGCCTTAAGGCCATGGGGCCGGTATTTTATAGTATTATATTCCCAGTTGACATCTGGAGGTCTTGTCCGTTTTTGAAAAGGCCGTAGTGCTTATGTTTTCTTTATACAGGCCAGAAGTTAGGATGCACACAGGGTGTTAGAAGGCTTTAGTCGCAGTGTGTTGACGCCTTCTGGCATACAGGCACGATAGTGAGTTATTTTCGGTTGTCCAGTGTCAAGTCAGTATGTTGGTTAGTCTGTAATCGTAAACTGTTTACAGTCGAGTGCCCTCGATAACGCAGTGACCTAGTTAGGCTACAGTGGCACTTTTCAGTTTCAGACATTGTTGGACAGTATGTTTGTCAACGTGTTACAAGTTAATTTTGGTGCTACAGTGGCAAGTTCTAGTAGAATTGGTGTCAAAAGTGTTAGAATTAAGTTTCAGCTAGCGTCTGGCGTGTCATTTTAAGGAATTACAAATTGTACTTTGGAGTGTTGTTTTAGTAAGGTGGTGATGCAGGTGGAGCAGCGGAGATAGGGTGTTTGAGTTCGGTATTAGATGGACTCTGGTGCCTGACTGTGTGTGTCGGCAGAGGAGATTAGATCTATGGCTCTGGTGCCTAACTGTGTGTGTAGGCAGAGGAGATTAGATCGTCTATATCTGGTGGTATAGGTAGTGTCTATAGTGTTGGCGACATCAAAGGTTGTGTGTTACTCCTCGTATCTGGATGTTGATCTAGATAGATGAACCAGAGTAGGTTGGGACTTGATATCGTGTTCTGGTAGCCTGTCTGCAGTAGTGTCATCTCCCATACTGCTCTACCTACGTGGTAACGTTACCTCCCGTGAGTTTTGCCAAGTGCTCTTGGGCTCAAGTCTTGCTGATGTCATTCCTCTGACGTAACCTTACTACACTGATGTGCCCGGCCAGTGGGTGATTACCTGTTAGCAGTGAAGCCTGCTGACCTGAGCGGTTCTGGTGTTCCTTACCTTGAAGTCGACTGGTCTCCTGAAGCGGTGTGACGAAACGAACTGTGATTATGTCATCTATCAGATAAACAGACGAGATTAACTACTTATCAAGACTTTCATTCGAGTATACAGTCGGTGGTCTATTTTGGACAGTGCTGTGTTAGCACCGAATAGAACAGTGCATACGTGTCGATACTTGTTGCAGTGCCGTGCCAAAGGACAGTATTGTTTATGCTGGCACACAGACTGGTGTAGAAGTTTCTGGATTTCTGGATCAGTATTTTCGGTTAAACGTTTTCAAGTGCAGAGATTTGTTTGTGCCAGATTAATCACTCATCACCAGTGCTGAGGAAGCTTCGTGGACAAGCGTCGCTGAGGAACTTCAGTTAAGTTTTGTTTGTAATTTTTTGTATGATATGCTATATTGATGTTTCTTTTTTTTTCTCTAAATTTTCTTTTCTGTCTTTCTTTCGGATATTATTTATCGTACAGTGTGATCTTTTAGTGTAGGAGGGTAGGTCTATTTCTTCAATGCGCTTATTGAAGCTTGCTTCTTGGTTTGTTGTTGTTTTTTTTTTCTTTCCTTTTGTTTTGTTCTTTTTCTTTGTTTTCTTTGTAGAACTTAGTCTGTATGTTTGTATGAGGATAGTTACTTAGGTTGGAGCTTTCACTGTATTTCCTGGTACTTGGAGGGATTTGTATTATATAGTTTGATATGTTATATGGTTAATCTTGCTTATAGGTTATTTAGTTTATTTTCACTGGAGTGACTTGTTAGTGCCTAGCGAAAGAGATAGCTCTCATCCCTTCATTGTTGACTGTAGTTGTTGTTTAGTTTATTGTGTTATATTATATTTGTGTGGTCGAGGGTGGAAGAGTGGGGAGTTTAATTCATTCTTGGCCTACTTGTGGGAAAGATTGAATTAGACTGTATTCTTTATAGGGGTGGCTGTGTATGTTTAGTGGTGGAGTAAGGCAGAGAGTTTTCCTGCGACTGCCCTACTTAACATTCCAAGCCCTGTTGGTATTAGGTGTACTGGTGTAGTGTGTATTTACAGTGTCTTGCACATTCAGTATTCTTGTATCGTGTTTAAGTGTTGTGTTCTATCGTACCATCTCGCTATCTTGTAAATACGTTTACAGGTATCCCTTGTTTTCGTTCGTGTGCAGTCATGCAGTGTATATATTAATCTACTTCTGCTCTACTTTGTCTATAATCTTATTCCTCGTGACTGGGATTTTTGTTTTCGTAGTGTGTAGTGCGTGTTTTCTTTCATCTGTGTAGTGCTCATTTTGCCAATAGAAACATTGACGTAAGACAGATTTGTAATAATTAAAGTATTATCTGAATATAGCACCAGTGTGGGTGCTTGTCTCAGACTTTGGAGTAAGAGCTGATTTTTTTTGTCAAGTGGTATAGTAATGTCATAGCACCAGTAAGTATCATCAGCTGTTTCTGTACGACTATCGACTATTGTAAGGGTCTTTGAATGTGTCACAGAGACTAGGTGGTCGAGAAGACCAAATTGTCAGAGTAAGGAGACAGTAGCCAAGTGGCAAAGTAAGACTATATTTATACTATAAGAGTTAAAGGTGGATGATGTGTATACAGTGAGAGGTGAGGTGTTATATACTTACAAGGCATATATATATATATTTCTAAACTGGAGAAGTGATATCAATATTTACTATCATTACTGCATACTTTTGTAAGCAGAGAGTGGGCTGGTGATTTAAGTGGAGTATATATGATTGAGTAATTGCACAGTAAAAATCTAAAGCAAAAGGTAATAGTATTTAATATTACCAGATTACATCATGGACATTGATAGTTTCATGCGGATAGGCAAAGAAGTGGGTTATACAGGAAAAGAGTTGCTGGAGTATGCAAAGGCAGAATTTCAATCAATAGAGAAACAGAATGTCTTAAGAGATGTTCGTGCTGAAGAGCTAGAGCTAAAAAGAAGAGAATTCGAATTCAAAGAAAAAAAGATGAGAGAAGATGGAGAATTTGAAGAAAAGAAGATGAGAGAACATAGAGAATTTGAAGAAAAGAAGATAGAGAGAGAATTGCGAGAAAAGAAGATGAGAGAAGATAGAGAATTTGAGTTGCAAGAAAAGAAGAAAGAGAGAGAATTGCAAGAAAAGAAGATGAGAGAAGAAAGAGAATTCGAGTTGCAAGAAAAGAAGATGAGAGAAGATAGAGAATTTGAATTAGAGAAGGAGAGAATGAGGATTGATAAGGAAATACAATTAAAGAGACTGGAAGTGGGTGTGAGTGGTCAGAACTCGACTCCTGGTGGGGCTCATCTTCTCTTTAGGCTGCGTCTACCGAATTTTAATGAGAAAATTGACAGCTTAGATTTCTTCCTTGGAAGATTCGAGGCTAAATGCGTGGCCTATAAGGCTGACCGAGATCAGTGGCCATCTCTGTTATAAACGCTGCTAGTGAGGCCGGCGATGGAGACTTTCTATAGTCTCCCGCTAGAGGAAAGGGCAGATTACGATAACGTAAAGGAGAGATTGCTCCGGAAGTTCCGTCTGACTGCTGACGGCTACCGGACGCGTTTTAGAAACGCGATGCCAAGCGCTGACCAAGACGTCGAGGACTTTTATCTCGAAGATCAAACTTCTGCTTAACAGATGGATTGAGATGGAGGGAATTCCTAAGGACTTTAATGGCTTGCTAGACTTGGTGTTACGGGACAAAGTGTTGTCCTCGTGTTCCAGTGAGTTTGTTGCGTTCTTTCAGGAACGTCAACCGAAGGACATTGAGTCCATGGCCCAGTTGGGGCATCATTATGTCTATGCCCACTCGGGCAAACCCATTCAGAAGTCTGGTCTGTCTGACGCTTTAGTTGCTGGCGTCGGCAAAATACAGCGCCAGCCATGGCAACGTCGGGTAGGTAGTGCAGACAGGTCAACGAGATCTAGTTTTGATAGGTCACCCCGTCCATATCAGTCAGGTAGAGGGGGTTATAAGAATTTCAAACCATTTTGGGATTTCCAACCAAGATGGAATAACCGGCAGTCAGGAAGTGATAGTGATGGAGAGGGGTTCCGAGGGCGGAAACAAGTACGATTCCAGGGCTCTCAATATAAAAGGAAAGGGTTTTATAAAGGAAAGGAGTCCAAATACAGTAGAGGGTCGTCAGACGGTCGTGGGTCGGACTCCGATACGCGCTCCTCACCAAACCATAGTCCCAACAAGGAAAAGAAAGATATTATTTGCCACGTGTGTGGGGGCAAAAGCCATATAGCCAGGTTGTGTCCCACGGTGCCAGAGAGGGCTAATGCGGCATGTGTTATAGATACCATCAATAATGAAGATTGCGAGGGGTGCAAACAATTATTTGTACCTGATGGAAAACCTTTGCTGATTTGCGGTCATACTCTACCTTGTCTTCTTCCGTAGATGAAGGTGAGAAACTCGTGCTGTTTTCGGGGTTGGTGCCGTCGAAGCAGGTGTCCGTGCTTAGGGACACGGGGTGTACCACGATAGGGGTACGCCGCTCCTGCATTGATGAGTCATGCTTGACAGGAAAGACAGTGAGGTGCATCACAGTTGGGGGTAATGTGGAATATTACCCTATAGCCATTGTGGATATTGACACTCCTTTCTTAGCAGGGAGGGTACACGCGTGTGTCCTCAATGAACCAGTAGCAGACTTGATTGTTGGTAATGTACGCGGGTTTCAGAAGAGCACACCGTGGGATATCCGCTAGTGGGAGAATAATAGGAATTTAGTGGCTAATGTGATGCTGACCAGATCACAAGCAATGTCAGAGAAAAAGCAAGATACTTCAGAAACCACTAAAGTCCCTTCGTCAGTACATGGGATTCCTGGGGTGCGAGACGTAGCCGTTGGGGACTTCGCGGAGGAGCAGAGGGCAGACAGGACATTACTGAGACTTTTGAGCTGGCAAAGACAGGAGAGGCTAAACGAACCAAAACGTCCCATCACTGGTTCGAGTGTAAGAACCAAATCTTGACCCGGTGTTTTCAAAAACAACAACAGCATTTCCTGCAGTAGGTGGTGGTACCAAGCCAGTGGAGAGCGAAAGTTTTAGAGATAGCTCATGATTCCTCCTTTGCTGATCATATGGGAGTGGCTAGGACTCGATACAGAGATCTTTCGCAATTTTATTGGCCAGCATACAATACGGACATAAAGATGTATTGCCGGTCGTGTACCATGTGTCAACAGATGGCTCATAAGGGCCGATCGCCAAAGGCTCCAGTGCAGACAGTAGACTTGTCCCTGCGCCCATTCCAGAAGGTAGCAGTCGATATCATAGGCCCGTTGTCCATAATGTCAGATAGGGGATTTTGTTTCATCCTCACGATGGTTGATTTGTGCACGAGCAGTAGCTGAAGCATTACAGCTATTATACAGCCGATTCGGTTTCCTAGAGTGCGTACTCTCTGACAAGGGTACTCAGTTTATTTCAAGGAAGATATCGGAGGTCACGATGTTGCTGGGGATTTCGCAATCATTCCCCTCTCCCTACCATCCGCAGGCGAACGGGATTTGCGAACGCCTAAATAGCGCACTAACACACATGTTGGCAAAAGTGACTGCTGAATTCCCTCAAGAGTGCGATAGAAAGCTTCCGGCAGTGCTGTTTGCGGGTATGGGGCGAACGCCAACGATGCATACAGACTGATCGGTTGGTAAGGTAACCTGCGTACATGAGTGTCTTATGTTGTTTGCATTTATGCGAGACGATAGTTAGGTCATGCGCGTTAGCACGGGAGAACTTGACCCAGGCGGGTATTCAGTACCGCCGGTAAGCAAACCGAGGTACTAGACTAATATCATTTCGGCCAGGAGACGAAGCGTGGTTGCTTTTACCTACTAAGGAAGACAGGTTAAGCATCTCCTGGCAAGGTCCATTTCGGGTGCTAAAGAAGATAACTGATGTCGATTATGTTGTAGAAGTTAGGAAGAAAGAGAAGGTGTTCCACGTTAACATGCTCAAGCCGTACGTGGAGCGTTGGCCCGAGCTTTCCTCGGTGGTTGACGTAGTGAGTTCGCGGCGGTTGGAGGTAGTGGCGTCAGTGGTGGTAGACAATAGCGAAGACAGCTGCGACGATGGAAACTTACAGCTGACTCTTGTGCCGCTAGCTCCCTCCAAATCATGGGAAGATGTGTCAGTGTGTACGGACTTAACCGATGGGCAGAGCGCTCAGGTAGAGGCAATCTTGAGGGACTTCTGTGACGTGCTTACGGATCTGCCCGGAAAGACGGATCTAATAGTCCACGATATAGTTCTAACCGATAACCATCCGATTAGAGTTAAACCATACCCGTTGCCGCTACATTATAAGGCGGCGATCGAGAAGGAGATCGACGATATGGTTCGGCTGGACATCATCGTGCCCTCCGAATCCGCGTATTCTTTCCCAATGGTCGTAGTAAAGAAAAAGAACGGATCGCTCCGCGTTTGTATTGATTTTCGTAAGCTCAATAGTGTAACGGTAGTCGACGCAGAGCCTATGCCGAACCAGGAGGAGCTTCTGACCAAGCTCTCCCATGCTAGATTTTTTAGTAAGTTAGATTTAGCAAGGGGATATTGGCAGGTGCCATTATCTGAGGCTGCAAAACCACTGACGGCGTTTGCAACTCCAAGAGGTCTATTTCAATTTAACTACCGTAAAATCTCGCGTATAACACGCACTCGTGTATAATACGCATGCTTGATTTAGCCCAACATTTTCTGGTAAAATGGAAATTCGTGTATAATACGCACCATAATTTTTCAAGATTTTATTTTATGAAACATTTGTTAAAAAACTGAAAGTATAATAATAAACAGAAATAGGTACGCAACACCTACATTTTAGGTACTTTGGACTGAAAGACAATGTCGCTTCATAAAACGAACTGCCCATCCATATGACGCTTTAAATGTTGTGCCTGTACGAGATTTTGTAAGTTCCAGAGCTAACGTCGTATTTCAATGCATGAAACACCGATGCCTTGTTGTCTTCTATCCACTACCCACTCCAATAGTGTTTTTTCTAAGTCTGGAAGATCTGGTGGTGACCCACGATTTGCCTTTTTCTTACTAGGCAACACTTGCAGTACCTCTTTGTTTTTTTCGCCATAATCGAATGTTACACTCGTTAATGGAAAAATGTCGACTTGCTGCCCGATTGCCGTTAGATTCTGCATATTTTCCACTAAGATGCTTTTCTGCTGCAGTATAACATTTTCTCAAATTCATTTTTAGGGCTCAAAATAATAAAACGACAAATTTCACAACCAAGCTTAATATCAAAACAGATTGAAGACCAAGAGCGCGAAATGCGTTTTGCGACAATGTCTGACACATACGAAAACACAGGGCACATTCAATTTCGCGCCATTTTCACTGTTAAATTGTGACAAAACTTGACAGACTTTCTAATGTAGGTTACTTTCGAAATCGAACATGACTTTTTTTTTAGTACTCGCGTATAATACGCACCCGAGTTTTAGCGGGCAAAAATGAGTAAACACTGTGCGTATTATACGCGAGATTTTACGGTATATGTGTTTCGGGTTAGTCAATGCACCCGCTACCTTCGTGAGAATGATGAGGAAGTTACTAGGGCACAGAGACGATGTTATTACATACATCGATGATATCTGCATATTTCACAATACATGGGACAGCAGCATGTTGACGGCCGTTCCACTGTGTTGAAGTTTTTATGTGTCTGATGACACGATGGGACTCACTGCTCGTCCGGAGCATAGTGTCCCCATCGGGTTATTGCAGAGCTGAGCTTCCTGGGGCCCACGTTGTCGGCCATAACCCCATTAAAAAACCTGAAGATGGGTACATGTGACGAAAAAAAAATCTTACAGTTTGCAGGCCGAGACGAGGGACGAAGAGGCAAAGTGAAGAGTTTTTGTTAGGATTACTTAATTTACTTTTATTAAGTTTATTTCCAAAATTTGCAGTCGATGGATGTGAGCCGCTTACTGCACACCACCAAAAAGGGACAGCCAATACAAAATGTAAAATTGGGTCCCCTAGAATGTGAAGAAGCACTGTTTATGAGTATTCAAAAAACTGCTTTTTCTAAAAAAAAACCTATCCGGAGATTGCCAGATCTAGGTAAACACCTACTGTTTCTTACTCAATCGATGCATTATTCGGGAATGCGTTGAGGGCCTGTCTTTATGCAGGAACACATGGAGGGTCACTCCATCCCAGTGTTGTTATGTCAGTCGGGAAGTTTATTGCCAGCAGAAACTAGATAATCCTACGATTGAGAGAGGAGTGCCTGTGCAGATAATCCTTATGGGGGCACATTTATACTCTTCAAACAGACCCTACATACCATTGTTATTTTAGCAGATCCGCTAAAATCCACGATGTGCATAAGTTGACGAGGAATAACATATCTACGGACTGGGTAATTCTAGTGCAGGTCAAGGCAGTTCAACTTCACTAATTTTTTACAACAAATCATGAGGTACATAACATTTTAGCGGATGTCCCCCTATCCAGATTATCGAGGTTTCGGCTAGGGGGTGTGGGCGGGAGGAGACGGAGACAGGACATTTGTGAGAGAATTTGGTACATTGGGGATACTATTTTTGATATGAATGTGTAATTTGTTAAACTTGTAGAATGGATTACTTAATTGCTTTGGCAATTGCATATTTTCTCTGGTACTATGCTATGCCTTGTAATTATTCCTATTACCCTTGTATGGGTTGTGTGAGAGCTGGACACTCACTTGGCAGATACGGAGCCGAAGGAAAGGGATTCAGGCTTTCCGAGCATAAATGTTTTATAGAAGAAATTTGGTCGCATATAGCTTATAAAGAGCTCAAAACAAATGTCGATGTTAAGAGAGAGAAAATTAAAACACCTATTGTGCACGGCCACCAAGAAAACCACGTTTTGTCAACAGGTGGAAACGTCGGGAAAGCTTGCCTGGTCTTGGGCGATGGTAATCTCGTCATGACTCCCTTTCGAATAAACGATCATTCTCAGGGAACAGCAGTCGAAAGGGGTATACGGAGAAGGAGGGAATTGCAGAGAAAATCCTGGGCTTGATAACATCAAAGAATGGGCTAGGACACGGTTTTTCCACCACTTGGTACGCATTGCTGAGGATATGAGAGCAGATGGAGGACCCTGTCTTGCTGATGCTCTCCACCATGGCACCCCCTACGACCCGAATGGACCCGGTTTACGGGCTGAGATGATTAATTATTGTTATCATTATTATTAATATATTATCATTATTTCATAATCATGACTGGTAATTTAGCTTTTAATATTCAAAATATGTTATTGTTTATTATTATGTTATAATATCAATCTTATTAAATTTATTATTCATTAATTATTATTATATATTATTATAAGTTGTTAAAACACCATTATCTAAATTATTATTCATCCTTATAATCATTATGTTGTTCTAAATATTATTACTACAGTTAATTATTAATAATATCATTATTATTATTATCATTATTAATATTATTTCGCACATTGTGTTTATCGAAATTTTTATTATGAAATTATTATTATTCATTTTATCAAAATTATTTAATTATTGTCGTTATAATAATCATTTTGTTACTGAAATTTATTATTTATTAAATATTATCATCATCATTATTATTATCATTACTATTATTATTTTCATTGTTATCATTAATATTATAATTATTATTATTAATGTTATCATTAAATTAAATTAATTGTTGTTTATTGTTATATTTTTTTATCAAAAATGAATTACCAATGTATTCATAAATTTATTCAATATTATCATTATTGTTATTTAATTTTGTTATTATTTTAGAGTTATAAATTTATATATGTAATCGCTTATTATTTTTATTGTTATCATTTATTGGAATTTTTTAATTAATTTAATATTTTTTTTATCATTAATTGTTAATATTACTAAATTTTTTTAAATTAATTTTATTGTTTACATTTTAATTTAACTATCATTTATTTTTTTCATTTTGTTATAATTAATCATTACTTTTATCATAATTATATATTATTTTTAAATGCGAGAATTTATTGTTTTAATTTTTTATATTAAATTATATTAAATTAATATTTAAAATATTATTTTTTATCTTAATTATTAGGGGATTATTATTATTTTGTATTATTAGGTTATCAATTTTTTAATTATCTTGTCATTATTATTCTGATAAAAATTAATTATTAATATTTTATTGTTGATATTTTATTGATAATTATTGTTATTTTTTTTATTTATTGTTTAATAAAAAAAATTACTTAATTTTATTTATTAAATATTTAATAATATTAATTTATTATTATTGGTTAAATATGAAGTCAGGTATTCATTTTTCCTATGCTATTCAATACAAATCATTATTACAACTCTGCATTATCCCACTTTCAGTGTGTCCACAAAAGACATGACTGGGACAGGCTTTGAAGTTTCTATTCTGGAAACATAGAACGGAACGGAAAATTAACAGGACTCTCTACACATCATATCCTGAAAAAAAAAACGCCGAATTTTCTGGCCGAACACCATCTTCTTCTTTGATCCATAATCGCCAAAGCAGTCAGTGGCCATCACGCCTGGTGGCGTCTTGTATGGCAACAACAAATTGATTAAACTTTGCTCGGTCGGCGGCCATCCTTCGTACAGTACCCCAACTCTGGTTCATTCTTTGCATCTCGGCTTCCACAGTTCTCCGCCAAGTTGTTTTTGGTCGGCCTCTCTTTCGCTTTCCCTCGGGGGTACAAAGCCTAGCTGTTCTTGTGATGGTATCAGGGTCCCTTCTGAGGACTTGGCCAACCCAACTCCAGCGTCTGCCGAACACCATCACCAGCCAAGAACTGCTAACTCGGAGCCACAAAGAAGACATGCGCACCATCATAGCGGGTAGACACTGGAATTGGGTTGGCCACATCCTCAGAAGTACCCTGACACAATCATCAGAACTGCAATGTTATGGACTCCAGAAGGAAAGCGAAAGCAAAGACAGCCAAAATCCACCTGGCGGAGAACTGTGAAGGCTGAGATGCTAAGCATAAACCAGAGCTGGGGCACCACACAAAGGATGGCTGTCGGCCGAGCAAAATGAAGACAGTTTGTTGCTGCCCTACAAGACGCCACCAGGCGTGATGGCCACTGATTGTTTTGTCAGTCAGCGGACAGGGACCACCGAAGAAGAAGACGTAAAGGCGATGTTTCCTTTCGACCACTACATTCCGAGCAAGCTTACTCGGTACTAGTGCCCCTAGGACGTGCCCAGTCCTCCCGGGCGGTAGTTACGCCACTGCCTATAGAAACCTTTGAGATAACAACTTGAACGTGGCAAGGATGTTCTTACTACAATTTATGTTCTTATTTGCTGTAGATTGGATTATTAAAATAAAAAAATAAAACAGCATTTGGTGGACTTTTGTCTGCACGATCTAGGTTTTGGCGAAGACTTGACTCTCTCTTTACTTCTGTCACATGACCGTAATCAGATGGAAAACAAAATAAGAATACTTTGATGACAAGTCACAACATGTGGGTCTGAGAATACACCGGGAAAAGGCAAAGATTGTGATAATAAATGTGGCAAATGATTGATAGATTACATTTGGAGAAAAGAGCCAACAAAAGAAAAACAACCTTTGTAATATGATATAAAGCTGGGGTCGGGAACAAGTCGGTCTAGATCTACCGGTAGATGCCAGTGGATGATTTGGTAGATCTTTAGACAAGTGCAGAAAAAAAAAGACTTTTTAAACTAGGGAAATTTCGGACTAGACCTCTCCTGCCAGCATTTACAATCGCGGTGTCAAGGGTACTTTTTCCGCATTCCCCATGAAAACTCTCGAGCCGGCTACTCAAATATATTCGTTAACTGCAGGAGATTGGAACGCCATCTTTTATTTGTAAGGTTCACCATTTCCCTCCCCTGCTCCCTGTTTAAAATTACATACCAATATACAGTGGCGTACTAAGGGGGTGCGAGGGGGGACGGTCCGCCCCGGGTGACAGATAGGAAGGGGGTGCCATCGGAAACTATTTATATAGTACTTACCGTTAAAAATTTACTTACTAGTGAATTTTTTTTGGGGGGAATGGGGGTGTCATAGGTAACATTCGCCCCAGCTGCCAAGTACTTAGTACTCTAGGCGTGCCTCTGCCTATATATATATATAAAGGTAAATGATCCCGTTACACGCCCATTGAGGTATATCGGGAATATAGTGTTAGGCCCATATTTTCTTATCACTAGGGGTGATGTGGTCAGCATCACGCCGGATGCCTTAACCTTCCCAGAGTTGCTCTGGTACCCAGTTGGGGCTGGGTCAACCCAGGAGCCGTTTGTGGCCTAAAAAAAATCCCACCTCATCTGTGGATCAAACCATAGACCACTGAGCTAAGAAGCCGGTGCACTAACCACTATGCTACCGCGGCTCCAATATATATATATATATATATATATATATATATATATATAATATAAATATTATATATAATAATATATTATATATATATATATATATATATATATATATATATATATATATAATATATTAGGTGAAAATGACCCAAAAATAATAAACATTATATTTCATAAACAATTAATCTGATTGTTGATGGGGTCATCTCCATGGTTATCTTGTTTCCTACTAGAGTTACTTGCCCTTATACTTCTACTTCCTTCTTCCTATTTCCTACTTCTAAGATGGCGAATTAAATATATCGTATGTATCCAGTGTGTGTTCGGTCTCCATGATTAAGCTTCATAAAGTGAGAATGTATGACAGCCAGCCACGTCTCATTATATCTTACAATATTTACTATATAAAACAGTAAAGATCAACATGGTGGCAGCGGTGTTTATTTCTACAGAATTCGGACTATTCTGCTGAATATCTTGTAACACGTGTGCTGAATGTCATTAGACTTGAGGTGAGATTACTGATTATTGCTTGCATACCATTATTAGACATTTCGTCATGGCAGAACGGCCCATGTTTCGGTTACCACCCTGCCTAGACATAAATAACGTCGAACCAGACACATTTCGTAAATGGAGACGACAGTTAGAACTATACATGCATGCAACAGAGGTGGCCTCTAAACCTGATCCTGTTCGGGCGGCCATTATCCTACACTGTGCTGGACCTCAAGCTGTTGAAGTTTTGGATCAACTTGCAGAGGAAGGAGACCACTCTAATCCTACTAAAATTCTCGATTTGCTCCAGAACCATTGTAGCTCACGAAGCAATGAAGTATTACATACCTTCAGATTCTGGAACACACCTCTTCAAGGACCTTTTAATTCCTTCGTAACTGAGCTGAGAACTAAGGCAGATTTGTGCAACTTTAACGACAAGGATCGTATGATAAGAGACAAAATTGTCTTTACTGTAAAAACAAAATTGTTACAAAGAGAAGCTCTTGAGAGAAGCTGACCTCGATCTAAAAGAAAGCCATTCACATTGCAGAGTCTTCGAGCAAACTGGAAAAACGACATAAGAGAGATGAGTAATACAGTTCAACCTTCTGAAGCAAGTGGTTGAAAAGGTTACAGAAAAAAATCACTCAACCATAAACCTCTTCCAAGAGAGACACTGGGTCGTGCTGCTGGTAAAGCCCTGTCAAAGTAAACACTGACAGTGGGTACTTTGGAACCTAGAAAGGAGTGTCACGTTACTTATTATCTGACAGAAACATCTATTATTTAAGAAAAAGTGTGTCCATTGCATGGGGGAAGTTTTGCTCAAACATTGTGGGGGGAAGAGAAGAAAGAACCATTTCAAAGTTAAATGCCAGTAAAAGTTCTCACACTGTAAACACACAGAGTCCAGTGGAAGATTCTGAAGTTTTTCTTAACTGTGTGGAAGTACTAGTCAAAGCTTTTGTACATCTGCACAACTCAATTATCAATGGAAAAATGGTAAAATTTTCAGCTAGACACAGCAGCTGATGGTGAATACAAATCTGTTAAACGCTTTGTGAAGCAAGAAACAACTGTTGATACCCACTAAACAGAGGCTTGTTATGTGGAATGGTACTAAGATGACTCCACTGGGAGAAGTTCTATTAACTGCCGGAGAATCCTAAGACTGGGACAAAACACAATATAAAGGTTTACTGTTGGTGAAAAATAAATTCACATGTTTGCTGGAACAACAACACACTGCAGGATAGTCTTACAGTTTTGTGACAGTCAACACAAATTAAATGTATTGCTAATGGTGGCTAACTAGACAGTTCAGATAATGATCATAACTCTGAATAACCATCTAGGTGTCCCCTGGGTGAAGCTGAAAGTGTGTTGCTATTGATCCTAATATTCGTCCAAAGGCACTGCCGTGCAAGAAAAATAACCATTTTCACTTAAGAGCAAGGTAAAGTCAGAGCTTCATCAAAGTCTAATGAACAGAGGTATAGATTAATACCAGAAGAGGAACCGACTGAATGGGGTTAACCAAATGGCTGTTGTTGAAAAGTCTGATGGTTCCTTAAAAGAATATGCATTGATCCTAGACACCCTAATGAGGCTTTGCAAAGAGAGAGCATTACAGATTACCCCAGCTTTGGATGATGTATTGCCTGAACTCAATAATGCCAAGATTTTCAACAAAGCTGGATATCAAGGAAGCATTCTGGCATATCAAACGTTTGATGAGAAGTCTAGTAAACTTACAACAATGATTACACTTAATTGGTAGGTTTCAGGATCTGGTCTAGATCTACCCTTTGGCTTTGAATGTAAGCAGTTGAAATTTTCCAGAGGCATCTAGCATCAAGCTCTTGAAGGTCTTCATGGTTGCATCAATGTTGTCTGATGACATTATAGTTATTGCAGGTTGTGGGTGGATCAAACAGACAGCAAGCAATTAAGGACCATTGATCTGAAGCTCAATAAAGCACTGAAACACAGGTGTAGAAAGAGAAAGGTATTAAACTGAATGACGGTAAAGCTCAAGAGAAGAAAGAAGAAAGATTACCTTCAATGGGTCACCCTTAGTTACTGCTACAGCATGAGTGTTGAACCAGACAAGAAAAAGGTTGAGACAATACTGAAACATGCCCGTTCCTAAGGACTGTCATGAGGTTTAGCAGATTTTGCGGCATTATACAGTGTATCTAGCAAAGTTTCTCAACAATCTTTCAGAAGTTCTTCATCCAATAAGAGAACTTACCCGTAAGGATACTCCCTTTATCTGGTCTGCTGAATGTGATCAGCTTTCAAGAGAGGTCAAGAAACTGATTACTTCTACTCCAGTACTACAGTACTCGCATACTATGATCCTGGTGATGAATCGTTTGTGTATATTCAAGTTGATAGTAGCAGCTATGGACTTGGGGCTGTCCCCTCCTACTAAAATGGTCATCGTTTGTTTTTTTTTTAAAACTAGAGTTTGCTTCAAGAGCTCTAACTGAAACTGAACAACGCTGGGCTCAAATTGAGAATGAACTCTTAGCTGTTTGTATATGGTTTGGAACGCTTTTGACCAGTACACTTATGGAAGGAAAGTTACAGTCATTCAAGACCATAAACCTTTGGCAGCCATCGTAAGAAACCTCTGAGTCAAATTCCTCGAAAGGACTGCAGAATTTACTGATGCGCAGCCATTTTTTTCGATATGGACTTTGAATTCCAATGTGGTACAAGGTTCCGATCTTCTTTTTATAGCCGACACACTGTCCAGAGTTTGTATTCATAATGTCACATTGGATTCCTTAGCTGATAGAGAGAGCAAAATGCAGGGGAGCTGATGCACCTGTAAAGATTACCTGAAATACCAGATTGTGATGATGGAAAAGATTAAAAGCTGAAATCTCACTCAAAAGGACAGAGCGTGCTCCAGAGGTTGAAGTCGACTCCAGATTTGGTCATGGGTGGCCCTAAAAGAAAGTCTGATGTACCAGCTGAGCTTTATGCCTTATTTGTGACATTCGTTTGATACGCTGACACAGAACAGAGTTACAAGGCATAATACTTAAAGGAGAGCGTTATTCTTATCCCAAAAAGCACTGAGGCCTGAAATCAAGCAGAAGCTACACGCTGCTGTCATCTTGCATTTGACAGCATGATGCGCCGGGCCAGTATAGTTGTCTGTTTTGGATCGGCATGACATGCGGCTGAGATTCGACAGATAGCTGACAGTTGTCCAGAATGTCAAGAAAAAACGAAGGCAAGGAATACTAAAGAACCTTTAAAACCAACACTCAAGAGGTTTATCACCCTGGGAGAGAAAGTTGGCACTGACATCTTTATTATAGAAGGCCGATATTATTTAGTTCTGATTGACTAACTTCTCCAACTTCATTGAAGTAGACTTTCTACCTACAATGACTGCAGCACAGTTAGTCATCAGGAAATTGATAGTACTCATTTTGCTCGTTATGGTGTTCCCTTAAAGTTATTGTATCTGACCAAGGTAGCCTCAGTTTAACGTCTTGCACAGTTCCAGATCATTTACTCTGCTAGATGGGGAATACTTCATGTGTAAGAATCAGCACCAGGTCACTCATATAAAGCCAATAGAATAGCTGAATCTGCTGTGAAACTCATCAAGGGTATGATGAGAAAGACTGTTCTAGGGACAATATACAGATGCATATGAGGCATACTTGAACTTCGTAATACGCCAAGAGAAGGGTTTGATCAAAGTCCACGTAGCAGAAATACTGTTCAAACAGGGATAAACTGCGTACATGATACCTTCTGCGGTGAAACTACCGGTTGCATATCTACAGGTAGTCAGAGTTTATGAAAGTAGAGGCAAGAGAGATCTGTGACAGATCAGTGATGACGTATTATGATTAAAACTGGCTCTATGACATGATCCTACCAAGTGTGTCTGATACCAAGCCAGTTCAGCTACTTATCAAGACCTGAACAACCAAACTGGCACCTTGGAAGGATTGATAAGAGGCTCTCTGAAAGATCTTATTTAGGTTGAAGGGGAGAGATGGGAGGTCACAATATGTCAGAAACAGGAATTCATCTATAAGACCTAAAATTACACAATAACAACCTTTCACACCTGATCCCGAGGACCTGGAAATTGATTGTCTCCTCTTCACCTGTTCTACCCGAGAGCAAAAAGGTTGTGTTTTGCCAGACATGGAAGAATTCATCACTAGTGAAGTGAACCTACATTTCCAATCCTCCTGGAAGAAGAAAGTTGATCCTTCGAACTCCTAACTACTTTCTAGTCCTGGGGAAAGCTGGCATCGAGACAGGAACATTCTCTCCTACCATCTTGCTCTAAGAGACCTCAAAGAGATTCGCAAGAGAAAAAACCCTCTTGGATGAATGACTTTGTTCACTCTCATAAAGATGGGGGGGGGATGTTGATGGGGATGTTATCATTACGTTTCCTATGCTGATACTTTGTTTTCCGACTAGAGTTACTTACCTTATAGGAAAGTCGATGGTTGCTTACCTACTTCTTCCTATATTCCTGTTTCTAAGATAGGTACGATTATTAAAACGATTTTGTCGTTATGTATACAGTGTGTGTTCGCTGTTCGTGATTTATGCTTCGTAAACGCTGTGTATGTATGGACAGACAGCCACTGGTCTCACTCATAATTAACAATATTTACTACATTACTAAGATAGAATATAATAGTCCCTTCCAGTCTATAACTGAACTATGGGGAATTGCGAGCCCTGTGGTGACAAGCCCTCAGCTGCTTATTTTCCTGGTGAGCTCCCTTCGTCGACGTTTTTCCCGCACTCTGATTCTTGATGTGAGGCCTCTCTTCGCCCAATATTGAGGTGGGCCGTAAAATAGCTTCGCCACTTTAGTGCGATCGGCAGCTTCATCCTCCCATGTTGCTGGATCCATGTCCAGTGCCCTCATATCTCTCTTGCACACATCTTTGAACCTCAGCTGTGGTCGCCCAACTGTTCTCTTGCCATCTGCTAATTGTACGTAGAGAGATATATTTTGGGGATGCGACCATCATCCATACGGCGGAACATGGCTCAAGCCAAGCGAAGTCTGCGCTCTGTCTTAGAAGAGGTATAATTACTTTTGAAGGCTCCAGCACCGTGACAACACCTCGGACATTTGTCACATTTATCTTTCAAACGAAGACTTGCCGAGGATGCGCACGTAGACACGGCAAATGGAAGGTATTGAGCCCTTTTCTTGTCTTTGACTTAGCATAGGTAGTCGCTCAGGTCTCGCTGCCCTAGAGTAGGAGTGTGCCCCAGTGGTGACGACAGGCAATTTATATACCGCAGCTTTTGGTCTTCTTTGTGATGTTTAGAGTTTTTTTCTACCAAACACGCGTATGTGAGGCGGGCAAAAGGTAGCTGCAGGGCTTTACCAATGCGGCGTGTCGATTTTCTGGTTTCCAGTGAGAGTTCGCGGTCTTTGGATTGTAGACCCTAGGTATGTTGAAGTGGTCGCACCCACTGCCCAATTCATATGATATCGATCTGTGATAACTGGTGCAGCACCCACACTCCTGACTCCATGCTCTTTCAGTGTTTAGGTCTTGTAGACTTATTGTGAGGGCCATATGTCCTTGCATGCTTTAGTGATGCGTATTCATCCAAGCTCTGAAAGCTCTCATGTGTGGCTTTGATGTCGAGACGACTCCAACTTATCAGCGAACAACAAAGTTCTTTATAGTGACCCTTCTGATTTTGTTTTTTGCCTTCAGACTTGAAAGAATAAAACATGACGGCTCACTATTCTGACCTAGTCGTTGCAAGGCGATATTCCTTTTACTAGTTTCGCATCTCTCGAATGATATGTTTTCAAGAGTAAGGTCAAAGAAGATTCCCACTCATGAGGGTCCGGAGCTGAAAACACAGCCTTGTTTAATCGCCACTTTCGATATATCACAACAGGGCTGTTGACGGGCTTCCAGGCTTACTTGGGGACTGTTCCCTTCATGCCGTCATTGAATGGATCTTTATTTCATTTCCACAGCATTTTTAGAGGGCAGGCCTAATTTTTCAGGAGGATTTGTAAAGTGTCCATCATCCTTTTACTAACCAGGTCGAATGCTTATTTGTTTTTATCTACTACACAACCATGTAAAAATATCAACAATTTTATATTGCACACAGGTATATAATGGTCATCAATGGTTTTAGCATATGGGGGGGAAAAGAGTGCTTAATCAGACCTCTTTAAATAAACACTTGGTACTAGTTTATTTTTTTACACTTTTAGTGTCTCTGGAATCATATTTTGTATCCCGTTCAACATTCTCAATTGTATCACATATTTTATAAACAGGTCCCGTATGATTGTTTACTTTGAACAACTGTTATAAGAGGATGAGTGTTAGCAGCTTATATTGAGCCAGAGTTTAGTTTTATGTAGAAAATAATGGATTAAATTTGTACGCTGAAATCTGTTTTACTTTACTTATCTTATATAGTTGATTAATTATTCTCAGGATCTGTTGAGGGATGAACGCGTTTGGTGCAGAAATGTGGTCCACTGTGGTTGTGTAAAATTTTTTTTTTAAACGTGCATCAGATGTGTTTTATGAGATTTCGCTTTACCATTGATCAAACATTTTGGATTGTAACATTGTGGGACAATTTGTTATCTATTATTTTAAATATTATTAAATATCTTCCGGGTTCGCTCACAGTAGCACAAAATGTGCTATCAAGGTGTGTCTGTCCCTTGCATCAAACGTTTTTTTTTTTGTGTTTGTTGACTTAAGTAAACTTAGAAAATCGGCGGGTTAACATAACCTTAGTGACCTCAAAATATACCATTTAAATCCAATATCGGGGCTATTGTGTGTTGGCTAAACAACTCAATCGGTCAATCTACCAACCCCGCAGGTGCTTTGTTATACAATAATAATAATTTTTGTTATAGGTTGTTATTACAAGTGCGTGGGGTTTGACTATTGTACTATCGCTTTGAAGTTATGTATTTAAGCAGCATTTATATGGTGTAGCTCCTGTTGGAGTGGTGTGTGACGAATCATTTGCAGGGAGTATTGTTATTATGCGGGCGCAAAATCGTGTCTGCATTTATTTAGTTAAATTACAGCAATTTCTGATTGTAGCATCCTTCTGCTTAAGATCTGAGGTTCCAAGGATGTTTCGTCTTTGGGTCCATTCTAAAAACAAGGAATTGATCCCCCCCCCCCCCCCATTTCATACTGTTTTATAGTTTTATTTGGGAGGGTTATGGGTTTTATCAACTCTGCGATGAACATGTACTCCTGGATCAAAAAGACAAAAACTTGTTCAATGATCTTCTGAGTATTAGTTTTAGATTGTTGACCACTCGTTAGCCAGTGCGACTTGTTGACATTTGGAGTTGACAAGTTGTTTTTAAAATTAGCCTCATAAAAGGGTTGGATTAAACTCATAGCTGCGACTTAATATTAGTTTGTATTTTAAGATGAGTGTTACAAGTTTCTGTCTGTAGTGTTTGTAAATGATTAAGATGAGTGTTACAAGGTCTGTCAGGGCACGTCACGGTTTGTATTGTTAGACTACTGGAATGGTAACACGGTCTGTGTGTGTTTGTAGTATGCGGGACGAGAGAAGTTACAGAAGTGTTGGTGTGGTGTTTCAAGTGGTGTATACTATTACATGTGTTTGTGTTACGTAAGTATATATGTGGGTGGGTACTAACTGGTCTGGTATAGCATTTTACAAGTATGGGTGTATGTGTTACAAAATAGTGTAAAATGTGGCTAATCCGTTACAACCGTAGGTGATATGTGTTATAAGTGTGCATGTGGTACAATTGAGTGTGAGCTTACATTGTTGTGTGATACGTAGTGTGGTTTTGTTGTGTGGAGTTGGTAAATTGTGTGGATGGGTTACAAGTTGTCTTAAGCTGTAACCATGTCTACGTAGTGTGTTTCAATGGTGCTATGAGGTGTGATGTACAATGTGAGTGAGCTGTTACAAGTGTGTGAGATTGGTTACGCAAGGGATGTGAGTGGTTGTCTACAAGCACGTGATGTTAGGGGAAGTGTTGTGTGTTATAACCTGCGGAGTTGTATTGTAACATTCTGTGTGTTGATTGTTAGGTCTATGTGTGTGTTATAACAGTGTGGTTGTTGTGTTTACAAGTTGTGTGAGTGTTACAAGTGTTCCTGTCTGGTATTAAGGGGGAAATGGGTGTGTGTGGTGGTACAATGGTGTGTGTTAGAGGGTTACGTGTGTGTGTATTACACATTGTGTGTGTTTTACTAGACCGGTGTATTACATGTGTGTATGTGTTTACAATGTGTGTGTGAGCTAACATGTGTGTGTTACAAGTGTGTGTGTGTGTTTTACACATTTGTGTATGTGTTACAAGTGTGCATGTGGTACAAGTGTATGTGTTTTTTCTTAACAATGTGATGTCGTGTAGTTAACAAGGTGTTTGTGACTATGGGGTTGTACAAGGATGTTGTGGCTGTTACAAGACAGAGTATGTTAAGCTAAAAGTGTGTGTGTGTTGATCAAGTAGAGGGTATCTGTACAGTAACTTGTGTGTGAGTTTGTTTTGCTCATGTGTGTTTGTGTGTCGTGTACTGAAAAGTGTGTGTTGTATTACAAGTGATGTGTTAGTGTGTGTTACAAAGGCGCGGTGTGTACGTGTTACAAGCGATCGTACTTCATCGGTATTCGTACTGTATTACAAAATGTGTTCTGTCAAGCGTTTTCTCTACAAGTGTTGTTACGAATTTGAGTGTGTATTTCAGAATGTGTGTGTTGTTACCAAAGAGTGTTGTGCACGGTGTTAACAATCGTGTTTGTGTGATATCACAGAAAATTGGTTGTGTGCTTCTTGACAAAGGTGTGTGTGTGTGTTACAGTAATGTAGTATCTGTAGTGTGATTAAGCACACGGTGTTGACAAAAATACATTTCTTTCAAGCCATTCTATTGAACTTGTCGTTCTCATCATTTGTAGCGTGTTTTGTGTAAGATTACGCCGCGGACGGCACTGCGCTTGGTGTTGTAATGGCTGTATATAGCTGCGCACAGATTTTGCTGCGTTAGATAACATGCTATTATATTGCCAAATATTTGTTATACATTTAATTTTTGTGGATTCTCTTATCAAAGTAGGGGCATGGAAGACTCATGTTTCGTCTGAGGTGGTATTTTCGCGTTTAAAAAAAGTGGTTGTTTACTTCCTTCATGTCTTGTCTTAACCTGCCGGCGCTCTATTTTTAGGAAAAACGGGATTCTGGTCCTGACTCCTGGTCAATGTTATGGCCATTGTATAGTTCAGTGCTTTTTCTGATATGTTGGGCTCAAACTATAGAGGTTTGATTGCTTTATCCCCTGTCTCCATTATAAGGCTTGATGCGTTCCAGTCTTGGTCTTGTGTTATTGATTTGTTCATATCTCGACTATCCTGAGTTATCGTTCTCAGAAGGTCTTGCGTATATACGCACACCCCTTGCGGTTCAACCCTTCCCCCTCCCCCCCCCCTTCCCCCCCCCCCCTCCGCCTTAAAAGACCACCCCTTGCCAGACTTGAAAGGAACTTCCGCCCGGGAGTCCGAACGGAGATTTGTGTGATGGGTACACCAGGACGTCTGCTTCTTTCGTCGACCCAGAGTTTCTTTTATTCATGGGGAATGAAAGTCCTCCGTGTGTTGTGAGTTCATTGTGGATGGTCTTACATTTAGTCCCGCTCCGATGTGTTGCTATTTCAATGCGTCCAGGAGCACGAGATGATGAGTTGTGGTTTTTTTCTGAAGAAAGGTATGGTGCTCTTGTTACTTTTCTATCACGTAGCCAGCTTCACGTTCTGACATGTGTGTTTAGTTTACCTGCTTGCTGACTCTTCACGCTCACACTGAAAGTGAGTCCTTGGTTATTATAAATGCAACTCTCTGTAATAACTCCATGAACATTGATGTGTATTCAGGTAGTTAATGCCTGAAGATTATTAATCTGTACTTGGAATCCGCGCTATGTCAGCAGGTATCACCTCGCGTGTACAGGTTGTTGAAAGAAGATACCTCGGAGGGCCGCAGGTTTGTGAACTGTCCCCCCTTTGTTGTATACGTAGGGTACGTCATTGTGTTGAGGCCTACTGCTGTTACTAAAAATAATGTACCCGGACTGACTGGCGTTCGGAGTAGGGTGCACCGAAACCATGACCTAAATGTTTAAAGACCCGTTCCCAATACGGGGGTTACTAGCTGATGCAGCTGTCTTATGAGGTTATTGATTGATTGGTTAGAGCGATCATAAGATTGGGAACAGGTTTCCTTTATGAACTATTTATGCCGCTATATATGATACGATGAATTCATTCATGCAGCCAGATATACGATACGTCGTTTGCTATGCACTGTCTTATTTGCTTCGAGTTTTGTCAACCGAATATTTACATTTGATGTCGTCCTTTTTGTGTGTCCGAAAATAAATGATAGAAAGTTTCCTTACAGCTACTTAACATTTCCTTGTACTTTATCGTCGTGGTGCGTCTGGGGGGGTCAATGTGACGTTCTCGTGACCAGTGTTTATGTAGTCTGTGTGGACCATTGTATACATATTACCACGCAATACTGTTCCATCAACAAGAATCATCAGACAAACCTACCAGACATGACGACAAAACCTTCTTACCAGCCTTCCACATTCCTGTGTCTACTTAAGTAATATGAGACTGCAACCGGTTAATGTACACTGCGCCTAGGTGATCCCAGGTTTCAAAACCCAGGGCGAGGACATGTCAATCTGTGTGTCGTATCGACGGGACTTGTTTGACTGGATGACATTCGAAGCCATAAGGTTTTGGGAATGAGTAAAGATGTTGTTGTCATATTGACCAGGAAACCAGGCGGCTCCTGAGCGACCATAGCTGTATTGGGTACCTCCAAAGACGGCCAGTATCTGCTATGAATGGCGATGTGGGGACACTGTCAGTGTACAGTGGAAAAAAATGGATACTTCACCGTTAAAATCAAGTGATCGAGGTTAGATATACTAACCGGGATTCTGGCTGAGTAATAGCCGGGCGTACGTTAAAAATATTATATTAATACAGTTGTCAGCTAGTGCTGTACTTGTTGTGCCTGTATGTTGGTAGCGTGATTTTACATGATGCTTTGTTGTCAGACCCCATTCTGTCACTTGTGGTCTCTGTTGTTAGCAAGATTCTTACATGATAACAGTTGCATGTAATTCTGTAAAAGATTCTTACTTCATGATATATTGTGTGTTGGAGTGCGATCTGATATGTTTGTAATTTACCCTTGCAAGTGGCAATTCTCCCCTCAAAGTGTTGGGCAATTACCCTAAATAAGGCCTCGTTTCAAATGCATCCGATTTCTTTTTTATTACCGAGGCGTGATGAACGTTGCCTGATACCGCAACGTGTTATTTCCCCTGATTACCTCACTGGGGTATGGGACGACCGTGAGAGAGATGTATTTCTTGCCTTTAGAAGTTGCGGGCGCGATCAAAGATGAGTTATCGCAAGAGGGCAGATTCGTGCATGGCTGAGTTTACCTGTTACTGTGAATGTTGAGGCTATATCAGATGAGCGGGTGATGGAAGGTGTGTGTTGTGATTCTAGCGAAAAGAGAATGCTCAACGCGGGAAGATTGTAAAATATTAGTGGTGGTATCGTACAAATGGTTTATGTAATTATTGTCTTGGATATGTGTTTGGTATATGGAGGTGTTCAGAGAGGAGAGGATCCAGCCATGTTTTAACTGTGCACTATTGTGGGGCATGTAAGCAACCCTTTATCCAGACCTATGAGTACGGGGCCACTTGTAAACAACGTGACCGTGTGTGAGGTTATCACTACTGGCCCATCGCAGTATTACCAACCAGCCAGTTAATGTATATAATCTCATGGCAGACCAACTCGGTCTTTGTCCACGTTCAGTCTACAAGAGGTGGGGCGTGGTGGGTAAGACTTACTCACCGCCTATCGCACATTGCCAATGGCGTTCGGGCAGTGCCGTTGCATCAATTTTAGGGGGCAAAATTTGTCAGACCCTTTTAAGAGTCCGAGCACCCCATGGAGTATTACGTGACGTAAACCACCAAGAAGAAGCCAACGACTTTCAGCTCTCGGAACTTGTGTGTTCCAGTCTTCTTCCATCCCTTATCAGAGGTGCATTATCCCAGGGTCGTTTCTGAATGCAACCACGTTTTGCCAGGGTTTGGTGCGCACATATTCTTTGACTGCACAGATGTGTACGACTTATTCTAATTGTATGAAAAAGATGGATTACAGTATAAGTTATGTCATCCATTGATTTGATTGATACTTGTTTATTACGGATGATCTACGACCCCTTGAATGTTATTGATTTTCGCGGATTTACATTGAATACCCCTTTGAAGTTTGTATGTAATTTCTCATTTGTGTAGGCAGAAAATAGATTGATCTTATTGTCAATATGTTTATGGTCTGAATTTTTATGAGGATTAGCCTTGTCTAGTACTCTCAGTGAAGATGTTCAGTCTTATTATCGTTATTTCTCGTTGTATGTTTAGGGTCGGACTATTATATTTGTGCCGAAAATCTGGGGCAGGTATTCGTTGTCCTACGGTGGGCGTACTGAGTACTCTAGATAATGCCGCCTGATATGGCTGACTGTGTGTTTCTTGGGGCTGGTCCCTTTTTTAAGGGTTGAAAAATTGGACTTGTGCATTTTTTTTTCCAGGAGAATTAGAGTGTGTGGCTGTCTAAAGAGGTCTATTTGTCAGAGATTCTTCCTTCATGCACTTTGATTAGTTAATTCGGATCTCAGGTAAATTACCGACCCTTTTCTTTTGAAGATCTGCATCATGCGTGGTTAGACATAGATGCATCGTGTTATCGAACTCGTTGGTCGTTGTATTTCATTGAGGATGGAGCAGGTTTTTTCTTTTTTTTTCCAATCTGAGTCTGATTGTCTACATGTAACAACCTTGTAATGTGGTAACTGTAGGGAAACTCTTTGGAAATATAGTTAATATTCGCAAATTGTGAATTAACTTTGGCATTGTCATGAATCCTTTGCTGGGTGAGTGAGCACAACTCAGGAAGGCAGCCATATTGTTTTCTTGTCTCGTTATGGATCGCTGTCCTGAGAAACTGTATATCCAAACTTATTATCGGACAGTGATATGGGAGATCTCATAATATTGAAAACCCCTATCGTGGTTTAAACTTTATTACAGAGAATATTTTGATATATTGGTCGGCTGAGAGAACTATAGGCCAGCGAAAATGGTTCGTGCCAGTGAAACTCTTTGTTGTTTGTACTGCTAGCCCCACATACCTGTTGATGCGTTCAGTCAGTGTTAGGGATGTCGGCCATAGCTGCCAGAATAAAATGAACTGGATTCCTCTTATATCTTCCTCCTCTCAATATTTGAAGGCTGCATTGATTATGCCACATCTATTGTTCAAATGCATAATGATTGTATACGTCAACATGGTTCCTCAGACTATGTTCGGGCTGTCAGGATGTGTGCGTCTTCTTCTATTAAAGCGGTATGTGATTGTCCCGCCGCGTCAGTTTCTAGGTCGTCATTGCCTATGCATGAGAGTGTGTGAGAAATATTTATCATATGTGGTCACATTTACACCGAACCAGTTACAGTCTCTAGAGAGTGTCGCGTCACTTGACACTCCCAAGCTCATATCAAACCGACAGGTTCATTTCGATGGAGGCGTGCAGAAGTGTGACAATCTAAGAACGACCGCAGTCAGTGATGACCAGTTACGACTTTGAACATAACACCCGCATCCAGAATTACTTGTGTTTGGCAAATCTATCACATAGTTCTTACATGGCTTTTCTGTGGTAGAACCAGATCCCAGGGGTTATTGTACCAGACCTTTCCTGACGCCATTTACGGGACACGCAATAACTCGGGACTGACAGTGTTGACTCAGTTACAATACCACAGTACGAATAGTGGAAGTCTGCAATCTCCGACCTGTCCCTGCATACAAGTCCCGCGGACGTATGCCAAGTCATAACACTGACAACTAGGTCAGCGTTGATGTCATTTCTGCTGTAACAGGCTGTGTTTATGTCAAGCCAGTACAGAGCCGAATGATCATTGATAGGCCTTAAACTAGTTCTGTTGTTCCATGAGTTTTATTTAAACATATAGTGCATTGATTTCTAATCGTTGGATCACTTTCTTATATGCTCAAAAATTTTGGACACTGTGTAGAAAAAAAAAAAAAAGAATTTTCGAAAATTGAAATGGATTAAAAGTGGCAGGTTTAGGACTTTTCCATTCTGATGATCTGCTCTGTGCTCTGAATTGTTTTTTCTTTCAGATGAGGTTGTCTGGTTATGCTTGTCCTTTGTTCATATGTCTTGGTTGTACAGATAATAGGAGGTATAATTTGAATAACGTATTTGATAGTACAGGCCATACTTTTATTATTTTATTAATGTACAACTTAAATATACACGACCTGTTTAAGGCTTGTCTCCCCAAATTGTTTGGGAGTTAGGAGAGATCTTATTCCCCCGCCTCACACCTCAAGGTATCTCAAGTGCTCATTTGTTTCATTATAACAAGTAACCCATATATGGTCTTTGACTAAGACTAAGAGAGTGAATAAAATAAAAGTGAGTATACAAGTCTACTAGTATAGACTTGTCTCCCATTAAAGTGGTGATAAAGGTAATCTATCTTACTTTTTCAGGTTGCACTGTTTTCATAACCCCGGACAACCCGCCTGGGTAAATTTAGATTAATTACTTTATCCAGGCTCTGGGTTAAACCTTGGTAAATCTGGTAAAGAATTGGAAGAATATTCATCATGCTCATTTGCCATTGCATTAAAATCTGAAGAGAAAATAACAAAAGATGATGCAATATATGGTAAGCAGAGATTGAACAAAAGAAGATAGATGCTGAGGAATTTCAGATTTGCAGATGCAAGCTGAGGAGAAAAAAAACTGCAGCTGAGGAGAGAAAGGGCTGCTGCTGAGGAGAAAAAAAGCTGCTGCTTTGGAGAGAGAAACTTCACTAAAAGAGAAAAAAAATTAGAAGCTGCTGCTGAGAGAGAAAACCTTCAAGCGGCTACTGAAGCAATAAAGATTAGAAGTGAAGGACTGCACGAGATAAAGGAGATTAGACAGAGAGCTGAAAAAAGAGATTAGAAAGCTGATAGCAGTGAACAAAAGAGATAGGAAGAGAAGCATGAACAAAATAAAAGATTAGACAGAGGAAGTGAACAAAATGATTAGGAAGCTGAAGCTGAACCAAAAGAGATTGGATAGTAGATGCTGAACAAAAATAAAGACATAGACAAAGAAGCTGAACAAAAAAGGGATTAGGACAATAGAAGCTTGCTGCTGAGGATGAGAAAACATCAAGCTGTGCTGAGCTCAAATCAAAGATTAGAAGCTGAGGAGAGAAAAGCAATAAGAGAATCATTGAAACATAAGAAAGAAACTGTTAGCATTTGAGTTAGAAAAAATTGAAATTGACAAATATAGAAGTAACTGTTAAATCATTCATCAGATTTGAGTGGTAATGGTAAAACCCTTTACTTTCAAGGTCAAGGTACCAGCGTTCAATCTGCCCAGTGATGAAAGAGAAAATCTGGACCTTCTTGAGAGATTTGAACGCGCCTTGTCGAGATCATAATGGTGGATAAATCACAATATGCTAATCAGTTGAGTTTGTGACTGAGAAAAGACTAACAAGGTGGATTCTCTGATCGGAGGGTTTTTTGTTGCGGTTGAGGAAGCTGACTAAGGATAATTATGAAGTTATCAGGGCAGCCTTGATAAAGAAGTAAACAACTGTCAGAGGAAGGTTATCGTATTTTGTTTAAGACAATGGTACTGACGGGACACTCAGGGTGGGTAGAATTCTCAGAAATCATGCATAAAGCACGTCGTTAATTTCAAGATGGATTGATTATCCAAAAATAGAGAAAACAATGAAGGCTGCTTATGGATTGTTTGCTCAGAGACAAAGATCATGTTCCCATGTGAACAAACAATTCCTTGAATTTTTTACACGAGCGTTAACTCACAAACACTAAAAACAAATGCAAAGAACACAATTGTTGTGACCAATTACCGTCCACGGCACCCCTGACGTAACTATGTAGAAACACTATAGAAAGATGAAAGAGGGTATGCCAGTTGCGTTCAAGCAACATACAATACTCAAATATGAATTACTACTACACCAAATTCCAAGGAGCTCAAAAAAAATTTGATAAAAAGGTTAGCTGGAATAAGTATCAAAACAAGTGTAACCACTCATCCTAATAAGGGTACTTCTCGAAAGAACTAGAATCGGGCTGACTGTCATCCAAATTATCGAGGGTGGCCATAACTTTAGACATTCGCAAACGAAGCGCCACCTATAGGAAACTACCAAGTTCTCCCCTTCATGGAAACCAATCCAAAGTCCAACAACTACAGAGGGGGACACTTCATTATATATGAAGCCATGATGTGATATTACGAATCATGAATATTATGATTCAAACCCAAGTAGGGGTTATAACAGAGGAGGCAATAATAACTATAGAGGTTATGATAATCGAGGTGATCAGCCATATAAAAGACGTAAAATCACACAGTTACCAAGGGCTAATACTCTGCACAGCAAAGAGTTCCTCATGGAAGCCATGTGGTAACGCCAAATCTAATGCTAATAGAAGAAAGACCTGCTCTATAATCCGGCAGCGGATGTTTCTGTGCTTTCGATTTTGGTAGAGCATCTCATATGTCCAATGCAAAACATTATTCGAGTCCAATACACACGCGTTGTTTCGGACTTTAATGCCTTAGGCGGTCATCTACTCTCCCGCTCTCCTTGCAGATCTCACAGCGAGCATGATGGAAGAGGTGATCTTGTCTTGAATAGAGGATCCGTAGAAAGATGGTACTCGGTCTCTCAATTCTTTTCTCAGATTTCCGGTGATACAAACCATTGGAGTGAGGTCAGTCACTCATAGATCCTTCCTTCAGAGCAGCTGTACCAAAGTAACCGTGTGCGTAACAGTTTGGTGGCCAAAGGCAGAAGTGACTTACTGCCAATGTCAACAATTGCTATCCCTTTTTACCAATGGAGATCAGAGCGCACTACGCTCATTGTCTTCTCCTATTACCGATCGCTGATCGTTATAGATCGGTGGGCAAGTTCATGCGCGGAGTGAAAGATTGCACTCGACCAAACAAGGTTGATTTGGGAAAAGTATGATATGCAAAACTGCTTCGATGCACGAGTGTAGGAACTAGGGCAGATAGCTTTTATAACGATGCCTTAATATCTTCGTACCACTTCTGAAGATACGATACGACGCAGATTCCACTAAGGAGAGGATGCCATTGGAAAGTGCTCGCGGTCTTCATATAGAAACAGGAAGATGCATGCCTACTTTAAGAAAATTCTATTCGAACGCTTGGCAGCGCACCAAAAGGAGCCGAATGTAAAGATACTCTAAATCGGTAATAGTGGGATTACGTTACGGTAAGAATATGGCCGTAGGACGATGATTAGAGTACGTATAGGTACAAGACTCCGCCTAGAGGACAGTCTGTAATTGTCTGCACATTGTCCGGTGACCATAAGAATGATGGAGAGTTGTAAATTCTTACAGCACGCGTCATGACGTTCACAGTGGTGACTGGGTCATTCGTATGGGGTTTTGTCCACCGTAGTATTACAGACCTCAGGAGTTCTTGAATCCTGAGTCCTTTTTGGTCCCTCTTTCGAGAACCAATAGGACCAAATACGAAATCTATTGTCGATCCTGTAAAGTATCCGACGTCAATATGTCAAAGAAGTCCATAATCCAAAGGTCCTCGTCATTGCTGCGGCCTATTCAGGGCTGCAGATCTCATTCCTATTTCGTACCATCTCTAGAAATAATGGGCGATAGACATCAAGTTTCGGTCCATTCAAGAAACAAATCTGCCTAGGACACAATGGACATCAATTTATCTTGACGTGTGTTGATAATGTGCACACGTTTGGCCGGGAGGCTGTGTCCTCTAAAGAGCATAACTACTGCTGATGTCGCAGATGCTCTTTGGTTAATATTTTCTCGTCTGGGGTTTCCAGCAGAAATATTATCCGACCATAGAGGGTAATCGCCAACTTATATCGGATATACATGTGCTTGCACAGGCGTATGTCGACTCTGAAGATAGAGAGATCTTCTGAGTAGTTATTTATCATCCTATGGTCTAATGGGATTGGTGAGAAAACGTCCTGAATAGAACGCTCTGAAAGAACCTACTAGGTAAGTGATAGAGCAGAAGATCATCCTCCAGGGATTGGGATGTGAGGAGTATCTACCTCGCGCTCGCTCTTTGCATATAGAGAGGTTCGCAACAACAGTGAACATACAGGGATTTCGTCTACCGCCTTGAATCTCGGTTCTGTGTGTTGCTACGACGAAACCGCGAGGGTCCTATGTCAGTAATTACTTCATGATTCTGCACGGAACTGCTGATAATATTGTCGGATGACACAATAAGTCCTCTTATCGAATGTCGGATGTCATTCGGCACTTACGGACAGACCAAGATTATTGAAACATGCATAATTGGCAAACTGCGTTCTTCTGAATTTTGGCGAAACAGAAAGCATAACGGGCAATTTGACAATAAGAAGAGATTTGCTTGCAAGACATAATACTTTGTCCAGGTGACAAAGCATTTGTCTTGCTTCCTTGGTAGTGGAGAAACAGACCTTCTTTTTTCTTGGAAAGGTACGTTACGATGTATATATCAATATAAGTTTCGATGTTGTCTATATCGTTGATATTGACGGGTAGTAGGCATAATAACCCGATTCCACTCGATCGAACATGCTCATAGGAATTCCATGAACTGGTCGGAGTTATTTACAACCTGTTTCCAGGCGCTCGGGGACGATTCTCAGTTACCACAAGCGACTCATTTACTATCACGTCCCAGTGATTACAGGATGAGGAGGGGAACGAGTTTCTCGGATGTGATTCTCCCTTTTCCGATGATTCCACTCCATTCTAATGAGTCATGGAAAGATGTTACGGTTTCTTCCGAGTTATCTTCTGTGAGACAGAGACAAGTTGCTAATATGTTACTACAATTTCAGGATGTCACCGTATTGTCATACCTGGTCGAAATAATGTAATTGAACATGGGACTCATTATTCTTTAGACCTGACCATAATCCTATTAAAGATGTCAGCCTATCTATCCCGATTACATTTCACATAAGATCAGGCTTGAGAAAAGAGGTTGGATGAGATGATAGAGATCTGTGAAAAATAATTGGACACCATGCCACATCAAGCATATTTCTGTCGCGATGGTTATTGTACGAAAAAACTGACCAATAAACATTACGTTCTTTGCGTTGAGTTTATGGCCAAATTGAACGGGACCCCAAAAGATTGCAGCAATAGTGGAATGCAGTTCAGCGGACTCATAGCTTGTGACTGCCGTGCGTCAGGACCAAGCGAAACAGAGCTGTGCTCAAGGTCCGTGGCCTCCAAACCTCCACGTTGGTGGTCATGGAAAACAGTCTGCTGCAGTGCAGGCTGGTCTGAGCGAGCATTGGAGTCGAAAATGGGAGAAGGCACAAACCCGGTCCCTTAAAAAAATTGCCGTGCAGAAGTCGGGATGATTTCGACCCGAAAAGAGTGAAGATTATCACTCATGCTTAGGCGCAAAAAAGACACAACCGCAACCTCCGTCCTTTTTCAGGTTACGAACGAAGAAGAAGATAGAAGACGAAGATACCAAGTGAAGAAAATTCGATGCTGAACCTATGCCTTTACGAGAAGAGCTACGTACTAGACTCTCGCGATTCTAATTTTCTGTCACCAAAATCTGATTTTTCTAATGGATATTGCCCAAGTTCCTCTATCCGGAACCACGCCAAACATTTACTGCTTTTTCGACACCAACGAGGGGTCTATCGCCTATGGAATACATGGCCCTGTTTGGCACTTATGAAACGCCCTCTGCGCAACACTTCTACGAGATGGTGCCGGTCGAATCCTAATCTCATCGCTCGATGTCATTGCATAATTCTTAGATGACAAATCTGTTTTTACAGTGATTACTGTTAGGAAGATTCACTTATAAACGGGGTAAATGAACTTAGGGTCTATCGTACCGAGTTAATGATACCTGACAGCAAAAACCATCTAAAGCTTGTATTGGTTTTAGCGAGATATCTTTCCTTAGGTCACCGTATTGGTCATGGTTTCTTCTAAAAACAGCGGACATAATAGACAAAGTACTCGGTACTTAACATTCTTATTCCACTAAGGACTAAAAAGCGAACAAGTTTAAGTGCGAAAGTCTCTCTAGGTCTTCAATAAATTTCTATATGTGACGATTCATCCCGCTCTCCGTCTGTTTCAATTCATGTCACATCTTCTTCGCCACTGCCACGTTGTCGCAGAAGAATAGGTCTCCCTAATATAGTCCATTGGACTCCAAGAATGGTTCCTCCTCCTCTTTGTGATAAGGTTAAAAACTCGTGGTTTTCTACTTCACCGCTATTTTTAGTGTTTACCTACTAAAGATAAAGACAATTTATTCTTCGTAGTGACGCTTCATCCACAGGATTGGAGCAGTAATAATGGTCAAGGAGTACTCCGGAAAACTGCATCCTGTGATGATATTTTCTCGGAAACTAAATGCCGGCAGAGAAAGATTTACTCGGTCCTAGGACGTGAATTATTGGCTATGGTTTTGGTCAATCCTGTTACTTCAAAGATTTCTTCTTGGCGCGCTCTTTCAAGTGGTGTAAAAGGAAACTGACCAGAAAGCTCTGATATGAACGGCTATTTTTTCAGAGTACCTTCTAATTTCTGTAGAGCGCAAAATCATTCGCGATATGCCGATTGCTCTTCAGCCTTTTAATTTCGGTTGCGGAGCTATCCGTTGGTCAGAAAAATGTGATGGCAGATATCTTATCATAGATGCCCACATGATTGCACTAAACCGTTAGATCCTGATTATTTTTACAGATCTAGAATTCTAACTACCCACTTTTACGTTTCTATACTAAAATATGTACAGACATATGGTGAATAATCATATATATTGATTGTATCTTAACTTAGCGTTTTCATTGATGTAATTTTACCGCTGCTGATTCTTTTGATCGTGTTTTGATTTTCGTCTTTGATTATCATGATTGTTAAGATACCTAAACGTGAATGGTTTTGGATTAAGAAAGCTATATTGTTCGGATGAAATGGCATTGCCAGTATTGACGGAATGCAGTTGGGTGGACAATATATCGGGAAATAATTCGTATACTTAGAGGAATTGACTCTTTATCTAGGATTCTGGATATCTTCTCACTTGTGCGGAGCATGTATGGACATAACTTTTAGCATACATAAGGCTGCTTACAATTCGCGCTTTGCGCTAATGCCTTATCACTGCGCATTGTTATTTCGTGCGCTTGTGCAGCCTGTGTATGATGCTCCTAGATGTATTCAGACTAAAAGAAAAGAAAATTTGAACTATTTTTTTCCGGGGGGTGTGTGGTAACCTCTAGTTGCGCATCATATTTTTGACACGCACAGGATTACGACATAAAACTAATTGATATGAAAAGAGTTTACAGTCAAGTTCTTATCATCCTTTGTGCGTGATTTTATACTTTTGATTATGTGGATGATTCTCCCTTGAATATTGATTTCGTGGATGAAATACCGAATGTTATGTAGTGTTTGTCCTCGCAGAAACTTATTGTGTTAAGGACCCAGAAAAAAATAGATTGATCTTAATTCAGAATTGTTTGTATAGGGCCTGATTTTCATGTCATGTGTTATCTCTGTCCTAGTACAGAGGAAGATCAGTCTTATATCGTATATCGTTGATCTGTTTAGGTTCGGGACTATATTCTTGTGCCGAATATCTGGGGCAGGTATCATACGTATGTCCGTATGGTGGCCGTAGCTTGAAGATCTGATAAGTTGCCAATGAGTCTAGGGCTGCTGGGTGACGTCTTGGGCCTGGTCCCTGTTTACGTGAAGGGTTTGAAAAAAGTTGATTTTTACTACGCGCTGTTGTTTAGATATCAAGGAGAAGTTAGGTGTCTCTGCAAGAGTCTATTTGTCAAGAGATACTCTCCTCATTGCACTTTGTGCATTTATTCGGACTACAGCGTAATACCAGGACACACTGTTCTGTTTGAGATGTATCTCTACGTGGTCGTGAGACCTAGATGCAGATCGTGTTTCGAAACATCCGTTGGTCGTTGACTATGTATCATTGACGTTGAACAGGTTTCCCAACAGAGCTGACTCGTGTCTAGCATTGTATACAACTTGTGACAGTCAATGTGGATCTGTAGGGAACTATCTTGGAAAATTATTAATATTCAAAAAAATGGAGGAATTGACTTTGGCCTGTATCTCACAAGTTTATCCTTGTCCTGCTGGGTGTAGGTGAGCCAATCAACGCAGGAGGCAGGCTCGCATAGTTGTTTCCTTTTTGTCATCGTTGATGGGGATGGAGTGTGTCTGACGGGGAATAAGAATCACAACTTATTATTCGGACAGTGATGTGATGCGAGATCTCACTAACTATGGATTACGCACTAGCGTGGTTTAAACTAACTGATTACATAAATATTCGTGCTATATGTCGATACTGGGAGAACTTAGCGCGAAGAAAGGTTTCTAGGGCGGTGAACTCTTTGTATGTTTACACGCCCACAACCACTGAATTGCGTTCATCGTTGTGGGGATGTGGCGCCATAGGGCTGCCAGTGACAACGCATTGTAAATGATTCACTTATATGCCTTCCATCATATTTGAATTGCACTGCATGAAATATGATCGTATATTGTTCAACGCATGCCTAATGATGTATAGAGAGATCAACATGTGAGTTTCCATAGGACGATATGTTCTAGTCGCTGTTCCTGTATGTGCTGGTATCTATTACAAAAAATACGGTTGTGAAATGACAATAAACATCAAAAGTTTGATCAGATCTCTCATAAAAAGAACCCGAGAATATAAAAGTTTTAAAAAGATTATTATGGGCAACAATTTTGGTTAGCCACCGTTTGCGCGCTTCGTCAGAGTGCGTAACACAATAAGTGTGGTACGTTTTGAAGGAAAACTAGGATAGGGGAGGATAAGTAGATATTTGAGGAAGAGAATCGATTTGGTACTCATAAATAGGTACAATTCAGATAAGTCTGTAATATTGCCCCTGAAATATATTGAATTAGTTGGCTCATGTTAGAACTTACTGGTATGCATAAGGCAGGGTACTTCCTCTGAAGCTTCTTCTATCTGGTCTTTCTGTTTGTAATTTTGTGTCTAATTTCCGTCCTTCTTAGCGCAGAGTTTTCTGCCGTTTTAGAGTGCTCTGCTAGAGCAATATTGGAAGATATGTCCTCTGGGGTACTTGTAATGAATAAGGAAAAGGACGGTTAATGGTCATATTTACGGGGCATAGTCGTTTGACGAATGCACAAAACGGCGGAGTGCCACTGCAGGGCGTTCGCTTGGGTTCCTGTGAGGTGGAGGACGGAGGGTGGGGAGGACACCGGGGGAGCGAGAGGACTTCTCCACTCGGGAAGACTACAATAGTGAAGAGAAAGGTATCGAACGTGCGGCCTAAATACTCTGCGCGCACAAGAGCAGAGAAGAATGTGAATAGGAGAGAAATCAGGTCACATACGAAAATCAGATATATGAGGAGTAGCACTGGTTTTCTGCCTATGAGACGCCGTGGAGTATTGGTGGATCTTAAAGAATATTTATTATTATTATTAATAGATTGGATTCTTTGTGTCTTTTTCAATTTGCCTAAGGCTTTTTTAGTAATTTTATATTAAAGCGAATGAAATGATTCCAAAATATGAGACAACAACATTTATCATTATATGTTATAAAACTGTTTACAAGATGATGGATTTGATTGAAATTAAACTATAATTGTCAAAAACAGTAGTAGTAGGACTCTTTGAAAAATGTGTCTAAAAATAGTAAACAAATTTTACTTAGTAATTTTAACCATTACTTTTGTCAATTAACGAAATGTTTGGATCGAAAAAAACAAGATAAATAAAAACTCTATAAAAATACTAAAAGAAATATCCATCACATAAAAAAGTTTTATAAAAATGTTTATGGCGTGAAAATGGTAGAATGATACATATGGTTTGATGGATGGTATTCCGCAGTGTAGAATGGTTTGAGGTTAGAATGTGGATGTAGCTCAGAATAGATGGATCAGTGTCAATAAACAGAAATGATGTCAATACAAAAGTATGAAACAGGGCCAGAATCCCATAGGGACGTCAGTGATAAACCTCACGATACCGTATAAAGTCAAATGATTCTTGTAACAGCCGTTGGACGTTTTTTATTCATTTATTAGAATTGTGGACGCCCTCACAGTGACCAAGAATTGAAGATGTCTGCGAGTGCTTTGAGCTTAAGGCACATACAAACAGTCATTAGTCTCATAAGCTAGATACATTCACAATACAGCTCAAAGAGATCGGTTGTAGACCACGCATTACAATGAATGAGTGATTGCCCATTTATATTTCATTGTGCTGTGTAAATGATTAGTCTGGATGAGATAATAAACATCCATCCTAAAATACTTGACTATGAAAGAGACAGAGACCAGTGAGAGAAGAGTAACCAGATATATGAGATCTGAGTATCAATCTCTCCTGTTAGTTTGTCATTCAGCAGATAGACTCTAGACTATAGATCTGCCTGAAGTATAAAGTAATGTATCCTCTAAAAATATTCTCTAGAATAATAACAGGTTTTTCTAAGCCTAGTTCATTTAACATTTGACTCGTAGCGTAATTGGTGCATTAGGAACCTGCATCAACCGACAAATAAATTGCAGCACAATACAGGCAGACATGTGAGCGAAGGAAAAACATATCTCGTTGACGTCGACTTTCGAGAAAGAGTCAGAGGCTATGAAAACACCAGAATAATAGACGAGTTTCCACGAACACATCATAGACAGAAAGTCGGATGAGAGTTAATGAATAAATGTTAAATGTTTTTACCTTGTCCTTCCGGAAATACACAGAAAGTTTTACTGGCCTCCCGGCAATGTGCTAGAATTACACTGGAGAGGGTATTATCTCGATATATAAGCGTAAATATCTATATAAGAGGACTCTTCACTATGTCCGTGATACAGAATAACATGTAAAAAAATAGCGGAGATTCACCCACTCTATGCAACGAGGGCGATCTCTCTTCCGCCGATTCCAATAAGCGACCTCACTCCACTAGTGGGTTGGGGGCGGAATAACCAATCGTCCTCAGAGAAGTCCAAGGACATAGTTACATGCGGCAGTTCCAGGCGAATAGAAAAAGAGACTCATCACAGCCATCAAACTTAAATGCATTTCAGCCTATACCAAACGCTGAGAAACAAGAAGGACTAAATTGCCGTACACGAGTAAAGTTGACTATAAATTTCAAGCCAGTTATATGTGTTGCCCTTAGCGTGAATAAAAATATGATATGTTTGAGTAATAACATACTCGATGTTTGCGGAGAGAATTTGAGTATATCACGGCAAGTCATACATCACCATCTAGCCTCGCCAGATAAAAAGAAATAATCTGGGTGAGGAAGTACATACTGCTTATGTTATTTCAAAGTATCAAAGAGCATGCGATTAAGTCGGACTCGCAGAAAAGCGCACGACATTTATGTGCAGATGATTATAGAACTATAATTGTGCCAAATCAATAAGCTAGATTATAGAGTTGTCTGGTGAGAGGATATAGACCTCATAGCAGAAAAATCAAATGATTTAATGTCTCAAAAAATATTCACCCTGCGGGGAAGGTGTCACCAACACTGCAGCAATAAATCAGCGAGTTGAGCATGTAAACACAATATATACGGTATGGGGCAAGTTACGGTGTAAGTGTGTAATCAATCATTAAAACAGCACATACTCCACTGTAAATTGGGGTTGTCTTTCAAAAAATGGATGTAGCACAATACTAGATAGAAAAAGATTATGCAATAGATATTTCTTTGAGCCATTGTAATGGAGCATAAGTCTACATTGTAGAAAAAGTTACAAATAATTACATGACGATTCCGCGAGATCATATTGCTCTGGTACAATTTCACGAGGGTACAGTACACAATCGTAGGAACTTCGTCTATGCTTGATATCCTAGTTATAAGGTAAGTCCTCAGCTTCAACAATGACTATTCTTGAGTGTGAAGATAAAGTTACAAGCAATATAATGCTAATTAATAACTAATATGCTTCATAAGGTACAATATATTATTAAGATAATTCTGTGCTGTTTAGTATGTAAACTAACGGCCAGCTTATATATTAACTACTCAGTCTCCTTATCATTTTGTATACCCCCCATAACCATACGAAAACAGAAAAAATTGGAGGGGTGTGGGGGGACGGGGGGGGGGGGGGGGGAGGGGGAGGGGGGGGGGGGGGGGTAAGAAGATGACAACAAAGGCTACGATAGTGGTGATTGTAGACAAATATAAAGTATAAGTATACAGATGTGCTAATATCTATTGTAGAGAAATATAGTGTCTGTTGTTATGACTCTGTAATATATGGAAATAATAGGTACAGAAGTATTAGTTTGGAAAGTCATCCCAGTGGATGAAGCATCACTCCGAAGAACAAAAGTCCTATCAAGAGTAGGTAATCTTAAGATGGGAGGAGAAGAAAATATATTCTTGATTTGGTATAGTGAAGATTGGCATTCTTCAGACCAACGGACCAGATTAGGCGAACCTTTCTTCAACAATGTTGAGAGAGGTGCCATGATCGAAGATAAATTTGGAATAAATCTCCCATAAAATTGAATTAAACCTAAGAGACTCCTAACTTGTTTCTTCGTTTTAGGAACAGAGATGTTCAGTATTTTGGAAGTATTGTGGTCTTCTGTCTTCAAGAGACCATGACCAACACGATGACCCAGGAAAGAGATTTCACCAAAACCAACAAAAGCTTTAGAAGGTTTTGCTGTCAAATTATTCTCACGTAGAGTGGACAGTAAGTCATATAACCCTAAATAGTGATCTTCCCAGGTATCACTGAAGAGACAGATGTCATCTAAGTATGCGATGACATCCGAACGATGTGACAGAATTCGACGCATCATGCGAACGAAAGTGGCAGGGGCGTTCATGAGACCAAAAGGCATAACATTCCATTGAAATAGACCCCTAGGTGTAGAAAAAGCAGTAAGAGGTTTGGCATGCTCTGCTAAAGGCACTTGCCAATAACCTTTAGACAAGTCAAGTTTAGTGAAGAATCTAGAATTAGAAAGTCTAATCAGTAGATCTTCTAACAAAGGCATCGGTTCAGCGTCGAACTTTGTGACCTGATTCAATTTGCGATAATCAACGCAAATTCGTATGTTCTTATCCTTCTTCCGGACAATAACCATGGAAGAAGAATATGGTGAAGTCGATGGTTCAATTATATTTAATTGAATCATTTCATCCAATTCCTTTTCCACTTGCGACTGAAAGTGTATAGGAATAGGATACGGCCTAACCCTAATTGGATTATTGTCGGTAAGAATTATGTCATGTTCTATGACATCTGTGTGTCCAGGAATGTCAGTGAGAACATCCTGAAATGTTTGTAACATCGACGAGACTTGTCGATGTTCGTCACCAGAAAGATTAGGAGAAACAGAAACGTTTTTTCCAAGATTCCGTGGAATGTAATGGAACCACTGGAAGGGGAAGGTTGACATCAGAGAAGGTAGCTTCCTCATCCTGAATGACAGACAGGGATGAATAATGACCGTGAGGTGCAGGAGCATCATCCGTTGCCTGGAAAATAGGCAGCAAATAGTCCGGACGTTCGTGAAATTCCGAAAGCATGTTTATGTGGAAAGTTTTATGCTTTCCATCAATATCGACCACATAGTCAACATCGGAAATCCGAGAGACTATTGCATACGGACCTTTCCATGCAATAAGAAGNCTATTTTCCCTACTGGGGAGTAGGACGAATGCTTTGTCACCTGGACAAAGTTGTCGTAGACATCTATTCTTGTTAGCAAACTGTCTTGCCTTCTCTTTAGCAATTTCTGATGAAGCAGTTGCTAGCTTACATGCCTCAATGATCTTTTGTCTAAGAGCAATGACATACTCATATGAGGATTGAGTTTCATCGCTAATAATATCATCGGCAGTGATGAGATCGTGTAATAAAGACATAGGGCCGCGTGGACGCGCGCCAAAGACAAGTTCGAAGGGAGAAAATCCTGTGTGTTCATTAGGGACTTCTCTATAGGCAAAGAGAGCCGCGGGTAAAAACCCTGTCCCAATCTTGAGGATGATCTTCAGTTATCTTACCAAGCAAAGTCTTGAGCGTTCTATTCAGACGCTCAACTAACCCATTAGACATAGGATGGTAGATACTACTGAGAGATCGTTCAATATGTAAGGTAGACATTACCTGTGACATAGTGTCAGATATGAGTTGAGTGCCATGGTCTGATAATATTTCTCTGGGGAACCCCAAGCGAGAAAATATCAACAAAAGAGCATCTGCGATATCTGTAGTAGATATGCTCTTAAGAGGAATAGCCTCTGGCCAACGTGTGCACATATCGACACATGTAAGGATAAACTGATGTCCTCTGGCCGACTTGACCTTAAAAGGGCCAATAATATCTATGGCCATTTTCTGAAACGGCCGAATAGGAATGTCAGCAGCCTGGATAGGCGCAGCATGTCGTGGTCCTCTAGTTTTGACCTCCTGACATACCTTGCATGATCGGCAGTAAATACGAATGTCCTTATTGACAAAAAGGCCAAAAGAAAGCCGCAAGGACTCTCGACTTCGTACTGGCAAAACCCATATGTCCAGCACATTGCGAGTCATGAGCATGTTGCAATATTTTTGGACTCTCATGCTCTTGGGAACAAGAATTTGCGAATGTGCCGACGTAGTCGAATCTTGTACCATACGTACAAGTACGCCGTTTCTCATTGCAATCCAAGATTTTCTATTTGTATCCTGATTCGGATCACCTTTCTTCGCAAGAACGAAGAATTTTTTTAAAGAAGGATCTTCTTCTTGCAATTTTATGAAAGAGTCACGAGTGATTACTAAGTGACTATCTTGGCTATCAACTTCATTATCACTATCCAGTGAAGTTTCGGGTGTTTGTAGAGCTTGTGCTCTTGTAACTACTGCATTTGTAGCTTGCATGTTATTATCTTCCCAAGCAGCAATCTGCTGTGGGGTACACTCCCTAACTCCGTGAATACGACCAATAATAAGGTCCGCAATAGTATTAGGTAAGAGACAAGCATGCACATCTCCAGTAAAGAAAGGAGTGGCAATGCGAATTACAGCAGTAGGATATTTTTCTAGAGTGCCGCCAAATGTGACACATTTAATAACCCTTCCTGTAGCACAAAGATGGGAATCTACAAAGCGATTGTCTAACAACTAGATAGTGGTGCTATCGCCACGGAATCGAAAAAAAAGTAGTGAGACCGAGAAGATTTAATCATTAAACACATAGGACCCTTATGTTAGAGGATGATTAAAGCAGGGGAATAACCCCCCTCCGTCATGCGCAAACCATGCAAAGCAGGAAGTAGCGAGGAGTGAGGAACGAAGGGGGGGTGGAGGTTGGTGGTACCACATAAACTCAAAGTGAGTTATGGTAGCCGGCGGCCCCCGGTTCGAATAACGAATCACTAGTGTTCATTGTGGGGGGCATTTGTTTGCCTCTCACAGCCAAAAAAGTCAAAAAAGCAGAAACGGAAAAAGTGAACAGCGTCAAAGTTTTTTTATTATCAACAACATGATTACAGGCTCCCTCAGTTTCCTGTTGTACAGCATTAGCCTGCTGATATCTCTTTTTTTTGTGTTGAGATCTACCCCGACTATGATTACCTCTGAACGGGTTTATCAGATTGTTTGCCTTATTCAAAGTTCTAGCAGCCGTTTATTATTTGTCTCAGCTCTATTACAGTACAGGTTCATTTTCCTGTATATTGTCTGATCTCACCTATTTGTATTTTATTTAGTCCTGAGATCGGTTCGTAATCGAATTCCAGTTTTCCAAGCCGGTACAGATTTCCAAGTGTTCTCAGTTGTTCACATTGATGCTAAAAACATCTAAGAATTTGTTTGCGTTTCCTGAGGGTCAGTTCGGCAGGACATGCGAACTCTACTCTCTATTCGGCACCATATCCTCTTTTGAAATGCTTATAATTATTTAGGGTGATAGTAAACGAGTACTATCAGGTTGTCCTCCAATTCTTCGAAGAAGAAATCACCATGAAATTGATTTTCCATTCCATGATTTTGACAAAATTACCGCTACTCATCTCTTTCTATCAAAATTTTTGTTGGGATCTACGAGCAAAGTTTTTTTTGGCCATACGGAGCTGCCGAAGCAACTGGTAAACCTTCTTTCACCTTAGAGTTACCCATGGTTATGTGTGGGTGCGCAGTTACGTATTGGCAACAGAAATCTTCCATTTCTTTTATTGTTTTCTTAAGGTTTACGTTTCATGAAGGAAAGCAAAAGGCGAAAGACTCATTGACAGACGACATGACTTTGTCTCTAAGTATTAAGTCCATAAGTCCTTCATAAGTTTTTTCCGTCTTAGATAGTTCAACCCATCGTGAGAAAGTAATGCGTATTCTTGCAATAAACTCGGAGAATTCAACTCCATTTTCAGGTAACATGCTTTTTAAAGTGTGCAGTAGAACCTGAGTAGCCGTCTTCGGCTTAAGGCTGATATGTTCTTTAACAAAAATAGGCGGCCCTGACCAACCTCATAATTAGTTCATTGTCAGGTTCATTTCCACCCATATTTGTTAGATATACTTAGAGCCTTTTACCTGTCAGTATTCCCTGATAACTGATAACACATATTCTTGCTTTAGTTCTTAAGAGTTTTATGATGGGGCGGGGTGGGTGTTGTACTATGCTTGTTATATAAATCTTGTCACAGATAGTACACATTTATTGTCATCACTGGAAGAGGACGCTAAATGTGGGTTTAAGACTTAATCATAAATCCGTTTCTCATGTCTTAGCGTTTACCAGCATGATGAATTACTTGTTTGCAATCTATCTAATTACAATATACTCCTATGGCTCGTGATACTTCAGTCATCTATGTTGTACTCATCCTATCATCTCATACTCAGCAGTGAAGATGGCCATCTAGATATACTTTTCTTGAATGTTTCTACTATCAATAGTAGTTTGAGATTTGAGTCATATAGTATATTACTTAATCTATAGACTATCTAGTATGTAAAGATAGTATCTTCTATTATCCCTCAGACTCAGAGCAAGTAGATACTACACAAACTAGTTTGAAAATAAAAGTCTAGTTGTCCATTGATTCTTAGATCTTCTCAAGTTTAGATGTACTATACAGCTAGACTTTTATATGTTGTTAAGCTCCTGATGTTGTTGACAAATGTCTTTAGCATTGTCTATAGAGACGTCTCTAGAGAAAGAACAAGATCTTTTTTTGTTAGTGAACTGAGTGATCTAATCTGATTTGAAAAGTGACTAGTATTCAGCTCATTCAAAACAAATACGATAGTGTTAGCTTGGAGTTAGATTCTATAGTCTCTACTGAATATATAGCTTCTCTAGAATATACCCTGTTGCTTTTAGAGAATAGAGTATGCTCTCCTCTATAACACTTCCCATTGCTAGAGAAATATGTCTATTTGTTCAAGACATAATTGCATCTGACTCACGCACATATAGACTTTTGTTCAGCGCTGAGACCAATGCCTGCAGTTTTCTTTGTTTACTGACTTCCAAGATGATCTTAATAATATATCGAAGCTGTTGGAATAGAAAATTCTTCTACCTGAGAATATCACCATGAGTGACAAACTGTAATCACATTAAGAGCTATCATAGTAAAACCCTACATGCTATCTAAATAAAGTGCTGAGTGATCTCCAAAGAGAGTGAGAATCTATATAGATGTCTAACATGATGATAGTGACCAAAAACCCGTTGAATGTAATTAGAATCAACTTTAAAGTTCCTCATAACCTAAAGAAGAAGATAACAAGGAGAATATTGTGACATAATAATTAAGAGACTCACACTTTGAGATATCTCTTTCTCAATATCACCTATATATTCTACCCAGTTCTGAGAGGGTAATATACACAGTCTGACCTAATGTCCAAAGAACTATGTATATGATATAAATAGTCAGAGACTCGATACAATCCAATATCTCAGAGGAAGTCAAATAGAGAGTGCTACTTGATCATTGCAAATTAGATGATCAACGAGCAACGATACTCTCCACTTTATTCATATATCATCAGTGTGTAGTGATACAGATTGCCAGTATATAGAGATAGCCTCCAAGATTAGAGTGCATTAGCCTTGAGAGTATCGTACCCTGATTAACAACAATTATATTAGTATGAGATCTATAACAGAAGATCAATGACTATGTAGAGAGGACAAGTAGCAGATGTAACTCAACATGTGAAAATAGAGTAGATAACAACCTCTAAATACCATCATATAAAACCAATGTCTAAACAGAAATCATATTAAACATAGAGTAAGACAAATTACACAAGATCAGCAGCTAACAATACAAAGATGAGACAAGTTCGCCAGAACTGGAAATCAACTAATAATAAAATAAATAAAGCAGAAATTAATGAAATATTCACATTGTGTGTATGTGACGATATCTGCGATTTAGAAATTTAAACCATAATATACCATGGACACAACCACAGTCGTTTTATAAGAACAAAAATGTATGCGTATGGAAAACTAAAATTTATAGGACACAAGAGTAGGCTAAAACCAAAAATTACAAAAACAAATCCACAAAACAATGCCGTAAACTAAAGAGAATGTGAAAATCAATATACGAAACCATATATTAAATCATTGTCATTTCATCAGCTAACATTAAAATAAGCAAACAGGGAGTCCGAAAAAAAAATTTAGCAGTGTATTCCTCCAGTATTCGGAAATTTGCAAAATACCTACAGGAAAACTACGACTGATCACTTAAATAGACGTGACCTCGCTCTATCGGGACGTGGAACATAATCTAACACAGGAGTGAGGGGACCTCCCACCTAAACCTGAGAGATCAAACTCCTATCGCTGGAAAAATAGATGTACAAAAGAGATAGATTGTGATTTAAATATACGAAATAAACATATAAGACATTATAACATATATAGAGAATGAGTTGATACACCAGAAGGATCTCAGCAGAAAGAAGTGTGTTAAGGACAGTTTACATAGACAAACTCAGGCACTTAAGAATTACTAGTCTATTACACAATCGTAGAACAAGCAGATATAAACTAGGACTGGTAAAAGTCACCGTCCTCTAAAGAGCGAAGCTTCCAACGGCATGATGGCACATCTGGAAACAGCTTCCATCTGTGCTAACACGATTCGTACATGGAGCTTGCTCTCGATGAATAATGGATGTATGTGTGTTGTGTGTTGTTTCGGCTCTCATCTAGTGAGACATCCTTCTATATCATGCTAATCAACAGCTAAGTGATGGGAAAATCTATCTCTCGGTTCCTTAGAGCCAATATTCTTCTCAAGGAAAATACCAAAAAACACCTTTTATCAAATCGGCATTGAGAACCTTGTCACACTCTAATAAAAATCGTGTCATACGACTCACTGGAACCTTTGACAGCAGCTCACCTTATTCATAGTGACTTGGTACACAGTGAATAAAGATAACTAGAGCTCACCAACCAAAAGTATCCGAAGTTAACTCCACGGCAACAATGTAACAAAACGCACGGGAGTAATAAGTCAAAGAGTGTCCTTGTTTCCGTCCTAATCCAATCAACTCAGTTGATCAATTTTGACTTTTACCGGGCAACGCGAGTCTTTTGATAAATTAAGAGAAAGATAGTATGACACTGAGTCATTGAAAGATATGGTTGTATATTTCTTTTTCATGGTGGAAGTGTGCTAGTGCGTTGATCTGAAATTCTGTGGTGAAATATGAAAGCTAGGGTGTAACGGAGGCCATCGATGGTGGGCAATAAGACAAGGTGAAAGCTCCAGGACATGTCAGATACCATGCTATAGGGATATCGACCAAATGATAGATGTGATGCCATATGATGGGGAATAGGTAATCCCGACATGATTATGGCGGAGAGTCTGAACTGGTTTTGCAACCCTATTACATGGCAGGTGCGCGCAGTGTGTGCTCACAGTCATCAAACTAGTGTTCATACTAAAATTAACCAGGGCCATCCCACATAGGACGTCCGTCAAACTCCAGGCGACGTTATAAAGTCATGTCGACGTTCTGTAACAGCCCGCTGTTGAGTACGTTTTTTCACTTCCTATTATTTATCTTGTGGCAACGACCACCTCCGCTGACACAAAAATGGTTACGCGAATACTAGAGAAGGCTCAGACAAGTCTAATATAACTGAGTCTCTATATATCCACACAGCAACATATTTCAATACAGCAATGCAGACGGCTCAGACTGCTATTACACTCTGATGAGTCCTCCGATGCCAGATGTAGATGATTTCATAGTGCTGTAAATGTGTCTGATACTAGTTCAGGTGGAAACAACCGCACATCCTGTTCCTTATAACGCAGTCCTAGGACCGATCTACCAGCTTACGATGTGATCTGTTTAAGCTCTCCTCGTAGTCTTGGACCGCTCTAGACAATGCCAGTCACGTCTGCTCGAAGCTATATAATAATTGTTCTCAAAAATATCTCCTAGATAATTAATCAGGTTTTCTCAAAACCTGCGTTCATTTAACAAACTCCAGTGAAGTGAGTAGCCAAGTACATGGTCCTTGGAACCTCTGCATCAAACGCATGCAGCATCATTACAGCGAATGTGAGCTAGGATAATACATCTCGGTGGACTGACGAGTCTTCAGAGACAGGCTATGAACGAGATAATCTCTTCACACGCACCGCATAAAAGACGATCTGTCCGTTAATTGAATAAATGTGTTGTATATTGCTACCCTCTGCGTTCTATCAGGGGAATTAACACCAGAAATAGTTAAGGCCTCCCGGCACTGTGCAAATACTTAGAAGTTAGATTTACCCGTCGAATCATTTAACGAAATATCCATAAGAGGGACTCTCGTTAAAAGATCAGTAGATATCAAAAAAAACACAGATACATAAAAAAATAATCAGCGGCATAGAAGTCCCTCTCTTCAACAGAGGCATGTGTTCTAAAGTGACTCGATCACTTGAGTCCCACACAAAAAATCTCGATCATATTCCAATATAGTGAAGTTGGGCGGAGGAATCCCGATCGAACCATAAGATATGACAAGACACTGTAGAGATCATGCTGCCAAGTCTCCTGCAGCAAAATGCACCAACAGCTCAAACTTAACTGCTAATTTCTCTCAGATAATCCAACGCGAAGAAGATACACGCAAATGCCGTACCGAGGAAAAGTGGAATAGTAAAATTTTCAAGCAGTTGTTGCCCTTCGTTATAGAAATAGATATTGTAAAGTTAAAACGATGTTGCGAGAATTTATCACGCATAAACAACTGTAGGCAATTTCAGTAGATGGTTCCTTATTCTTATTGTCAATTTTAATACATAAAGTGTGGGAAGTTATAGAAGTTGTAGTATGAGAATAGTATGGATGTTTTTCGTTTAAAATATACATTTTTCGAGTATAATGTTGAATATATAATTAAATAAGTTTGTAATATGCGCAGCAAAAATGTACAAATAACTTTACTGTAAGTCATGTCAGAACCATGCTCCGGGCTCATATTCCAGCTTCCTTCTGCATGTTTCTTGTCTGGCTTTCTGTTGAGATTTATGCTAAATGTCTTTCATTTGATTAGGGCAGTTTTCTGCACATTTTTAGAGTACATAGCACATGACGTGTGACCGCTTTCTTGGTGCCTCATGGCCTGGTTGACAAGCCTCTTCTTTTCGCTAACTGAGACCAAGTCCCAGGACTTTCTCATCTGAGAAAATTATAGCAGGCCTCAGGTCCTTGATTATAAGTCAGCAAATTTTTAGGGCAACTATATGACGATTTATGTGCTTATTTAAATATCCTCGCAATCTATGCTAGTTCTGATTGAATGTTTTGCTATCACTCAAATCAGCTTTTACACGGTGATTGGATGTGTAGCAATAACATTTCGGCCTGTGCGCAGTGGTCACGTGGTGATACAGCTTCACAGACCAAACTCGACTACCTGAGCTGCAGTTCCATGACAACTTGAATCTAGAGAAGGAGGCAAATTCTTGAGCATTAGTAAGACATTTCAAAATAATGATTGTAAGAGAACAAGCATTAATAAAGCTGTGTCTTAAAACGCTACACTCGGATGCACTAAACTCAATACTGATGTAAGTATATGAAATATGATGTTTGCGTGAAACTCGGTGAATGAGTTGTAAAGGAAGATCAAAAATAAATTACATGAAAATGGTCTATGCTTAGGCTACCCCAAGGAGGGAAACATATAAGTATAGTCGACATTGAAAAGTAAATACCTTCAAAAAAATGTTTATGACAGCTTTGTCTTATAACTTTCCACTTGATGAAGTTTCTATCTAATACTTTCTTCTGGTTCCCAGCAACCCAGCTGTTGCACATGTTTTGGCAGCATTTTTTAAATAAACAATAAGCATCTGTGACAAGCATGTAATAAAAATACACGAAGAAATCATATACATTAAATTGAGGGAACAAATATTGACTTTGCTGTACCAAGATTAGAGATCATGATAATGTACTGAATTATGAGAAGTCACGTTTATTTGTAATACTCAAGAAACGTTGATGATTTTAATTGGACTGTATACTTCTCGAATAGCTATTCATGTTCGCCACCTGGGTGGTTTGAAATGAAAGCACAGAGGGGCCCGACTTCTTGGTTTGGTCATTTCCAGTAAGTAGCAAACGTTCGTAAGGTTTAGGGTTAGGTTATGAATTCTTAAAACCTTGGTTGATTGAGTCACTGTGGGCTGTTTCATACGATGTTATCCCAGTAAGTCGCGCCAAACGTCGTTCATGGTTTAAGGTATTTAACGATGAATCAATTTTACGTAACGATTAGCCCTTTTTTTTTTTACTTGCTCTCGGAATTCTAATTTAAGAGAACTATCGTACAGTGTGGTTCCTGTCCGCCTTCATTTCAACCAATAAGCCCTAATCCTTACTCCTGTTTACATGCGTCTGTCTGAAATCTGGTCAAATGCCACATCGAACAAATCGTTTCCGCTGTGCTTTATTTCAATCCTCCTTGCCTGTGGACTAATTCCCAGTTATTACCATTACATCGTCACAATAAGTACGTTTTAACCTCCAGTGTAGGCTAAAGTCTTGCTTCCATCTGTCTGATAAATATACTCTCGCTATTCCAATGTTGAGCAACATATCGAGAGCATTTCTCGTTTCTTATAGACATACTGTCACAACTATTACTATTACATAACTGAAAATTTTTGAACCTTAATGTAATCACGCGCCTTATTGTCGTTTGCGGTGGTCAAGTGAACGCAGACAGCCAATTAAAAAATTAGAATCGAGGGAAAAACCCCTTATTGTTTGAATAGTGGAAAATTATTATATTTCCAATCTGGCATTTGAAAGACCCGGAAATAAGTGACCTGCTTAGCAGTAAGTGTAGATTTGGACTGAATCCTACGATTGTAGAGCAATATGTAGGGGGTGTAAAGCTTGGTTGCTATGTAAAAAACAAACCTCAGTCTAAATGGAGACATTTTCTCGACGTTGAGAAAATCTCTTCCATACCTCACCTTTTTCAAAGTCAAAAATACATATTGTTAGAATGCTTTTTGACATTTAATTCTGTTATATTTTACGCAATTCAGGATGATGCTACAAGAATCCAGAAAAAGGGACTAATCCAAAATCCATCTATTTTTTTTATGGTTGACGTAAATTTAATGCCCGCTCCTGGCACATTAAAGATGCCACCTCCGTGGGACAAGGTTTTGAAGATGGGATTGGAGTGATTCACTTTTTTGATAGCGATAGAAATGGCGTCATGATTCAAGACAAAATCTGTATGGGTCTAGGAATACAAGCAACTTTGTTCGCGCTGGAATACAAGCTGTACAAGTTTGATGTGGTTATGTTTGATTAATTAAATGTCTCTGTTTACATGAACATAATCTACATTGTATATTGTGTATAAAATTTTATGCTTTTTGAATAATAAATCAGCTCCTGAGAAAAACGATTGTGGTGCATTACTTCTGAACGTCCCTCGTATATATGTCTATTATTGTTAAAATCAGTCAGCTGTGAATATAATTTTGCCATTTCCAACATCACCCGTTCGTTATAAAATTTAGGATAGAATTAGTAAATAAAGATGAGTATATTGAATCTTGTATTTCAACAGCTTTATGTACAGTTATCACTAAGTGCGAAGTTGAGTTTGTTGAATTGTTAAGGACACATAGTATTCACACGCAGTGGTGCGCACGCTGTAAGGTCTGAACTGTTCTATTTTGACACTGTTTAGTCAACCTACGTTTTGGACAGCCAGTGACTATGACGAGTGAATACCAGTGTATACTTCTGTCTGGGTCACTGTGCACCGTCACACAGCTGGGGCACTTTCGAGTGATAATCCAGTGTGGTTCTCTGTCCACTGGGACATCACCACATTATGGAAAATAATGATTAATTCTATACGTTCTCCACATACTTTCATCACCTTAGAAAAACGTTACGGCTACATTCTATCTTACAACTCTGCCAAGAATAATCTATGAAGATCCATATCAGACTACTTCATCTGGAGGTGCCATTTGGCGCAACAGTGTTTGGACCCCAACCACTGCAGTAAAGCAGGTGACGGTAATTTCATGACATATGCATCACAAATCAAGACACTGTCAATACTCTGGATTCTCTCCCATGTATGTATCTTGTATGTTGTGTGGTAGTGTTATTCTTCTCAATAAATGATGTACACCGTAAATATCACCTAGCTTGTAGGATTTGTGACTCTCACTTATTATTTGTGAAGACTGAATGATTTAAATCACTGCAAGCAGCAGCAAAGTCTCCTTAGTCATCACACTAAGCTTTGTATAACATTTATATCTTTGTAGACTATACGAACTCTATCAGAGTTAAATGTAGACACCCCAAAAATAACCACAATTGTACCGCCTGATATTACTGATATGTTATTTTACACTTTTATGTTTTTGCTCACTAGATACCACTGGTTCAGTAAATGTAGGCATTGACTCAGAAACCATCACACAGTGTACGGCTCTATTGATACATGTTATGTCATTCTTTTATGATCTTTGTAGTCCAACCACTCTCAGTAAAACAAGTGTAGTATACAACAAACTCACACTTGTAAGCATATTTACTCACCCTCCATATGTGTCTTCGTGTCTTTGTAGTACGTTGTCTTGTTGTACAATGTAGCATCACAAACATCACAATCTTGATACAGCCTTATTTATCAGTATGTAATTCATTTTTTGTCTTTTGTATGGACTACTCAACAACTGCTCAGTAAAATGTAGCAATCACAAAAATCATCACACTTGTACAGAGATTTGATTAACGTGTATGTATTTGTTTATGTCTTTGTAGACTAGCTCAACATCGTCAGTAAATGTAGCATGCACCAGACATTCAAGCGATGTGGTGAGTGTGATTTATTTACACAAGTGTAATAGTTTCTTTAGTATGGGTCGCGTAAGATGGAGAACTACTCACATCTGACTCTAATTAAACTGTAGCATCTACTCAAACCCCATCACATTAGGTACAGCCTTATTTACAGTATGTTAGTTCTCTTTTTGTGAGTTCTGTAGGACTACTACTTCTCAGTGAAAGGGATAAATGCAAAGCAGACACATAAACATCACACTTGTACAGCTTATTTTACTGTATGTATTCTTTTATGTCTAGTTGTATAGGACTACAACTCTCAGGTAAATGTAGCACTGTCACAATCCAACACTTGCACACGTCTTATTCAGACTGTTGTATTCTTTTATGTCTCTTTGTAGATACTACACTCTCAGTACAATTGTAGCATCACTAACATCCACACTTGTTACTGCTATTTTACTGTATGTATTTCATTTATTGTCCTTTGTAGTCTATAGATACTCTCATATAATGTAGCAGATCCACAAACATCACACTTGTACAGATTATTGTACAGTTATGTATTCTCTTTATGTCATTTGTAGACTACAACCTATCAGAATAAGTATGTTTGCCTTCACACTAAAATCACACTTGTACAGATTTATTTAGTACAAGTATGTGATTTCTTTTATGAGACTTTTGCTAGACTAACAACTCTCTGTAAATGTAGCATCACAAAATGTATCACACTTGTACAGCGTTAGTTTTATACATTATGTATGCTTTAGATATGTCTTCTGTAGGAATACTTACTACTAAGTGAAATTGTAGCTCATCTACAAACATCACACTTGTACAGCATTTTTATTTACTGTATGTATTCTTTTATGTCTTTGCATAGACTACCAGCTCTCAGTAAATGTATGCTCACAACATAACTTGCAACAGCTTATTTACTGTATGTATTATCTCGTTCTTATGTCTCTTGTAGACTCTTTAACCACTTCGCTAAATGTAGCATGTCACAAACATACATTGTACTAGCTTATTTACAGTTAACGTCATTATTTTTTGTCTTTTGTAAGCGTACCATCTCAAGATAAATGCTGCTCCAAAAACTAATCACATTTGTATGGCTTTTGTCTGTACGTATTCTTTTATGGACTTTGTTACTACTGCTCTATCAGTAATTGCTGCGTGTCAAAACAAAATCAGTCACACAGAATGTAAAGGATTCTTATACTGTTATGCATCTTTTATGTTTTTGAAGATTACTGACTTCCATAGTAAAATGTAGCAATGCATAGCATCCACACGCTTGTATGGCCTCTCTCCTGTATGGTATCCTTTGATGTTATTTGCGATAGATTTACCTCTCGTGCAGTAAAGGCTGTGAGACCACAAACATTCAACAACTTGTACGGCTTCTCTCCTGTGTGATGTTTCTTGATTATGTCTTTGATAGGACTACTTACATACATAGGCGTTCCCCTGCTACCATAGAGGTGTAGAGGTTTGGAAGACGAGAGCGATCGCAAGACTATCCTTTATCGACTGTCTTCCTCCCTGGACCTAAGTCAGCCCATTCTAGTCCTCGGTCCTTCAAAAAGATTGTCTATCATTGTCCTCCGGGAGGCGGACTCTGGTCGTCCCTGAAAGAGTCTGGCTGGAGTCCTTGGCTCTCTTAGTTTCCCATATTGCTTGTCGTAGGTATCCGATTCTTCTCCCTAGATTCTGCCAGACCGATGGCCAAACCATCTTATTGGGATCTGTTTCGACTTGGGTCTGCAGAGGGTAGGATTTTAGCGAGCCTTGACGTATCGAGCTGGTTTGCCGTACCAAGTCCTCTTCTTGTTACACTCAACGCGAACCTTCCACAAGATTACCTCATTTCTGAGGTTTTGGATCTGAGCTTTTATGGGTTGTAGTCTATTGCCCCATTGAACACGCATCCATTATGGTCCAATACTGGGTGGACATAGGGGTGGATGCGGTATTACAGCCAACTAAGATTTCTTACCAACCTCATCTCTTGTGCTGAGAAATCCTCGACTTTATGGCCCTGAGAAAAAGTCCTCCCACCTGTTTGGCTGCTTTTTCGGAGGTGGGCCTACAACGCATCTTTCATTGCATGGCGCGTCCCGCTTTCGGTCTGTATAATAGCTCCGCGGTATTTTAAAGTGTTCGAAACCTGCAGCCCATGACCTGTTCTCCCAACTTAATCTGATGTCCTGTCTTATAACTTCTCGTGATATCAAGCCAAGGATTTTGTTTTAGATAGAGCTGCTTATGACCATCCACTCCTACTTCTCCAGCTCTTCCTTCCAGACGTTGACAGGTGGATTGGTGGGGATAGTGTGCCTCGTGAGATTTAGCACTGCAGATAAGGCAAACAAGTCAATTTGTCCAGCACAGCAAATGCCAGCTCTGTAAATAAAGAACTATGAGATACTCATCTCGTCGCTCCAGTACCACTCCACTGAATACTTTTCTTGTTCTCTCACTCGCTTACATGCCTTTGATGAAAATCGTCCATAAGGAGTATGAAGATGGTAAGGGTGACTAGAGGATATGAATCCCTGGTGCTTTACACCATAGTGGTGGTCCTGCTGTGAACTCTGTACTTCTGACTTATGGTTTGCTGTCATCACAATTAAACTTTCTGCAAGGATCTATGGTAGAAGCGATCTGATACTTAATAAGCATGGAAATCAGAGGTGCTACTGGAATTATTCTTTTTTCCTTTGCCAAAAACAGTCCCCCAAAGTTTGCTCCAAGGGGACCCTGTGTCAAACAAACGCATCTTTTCCAGAGTCTAAGAAACAAAGATGCATCTGGATCGCAACACTCTTATTAACACAAGGGCCCTTTTTCCACTCAGCTGTCTGAGTGTGAAGATTATGGTTCATGTGAGTACTTCGGTATTGCACGGAATATCTGGCAACTGGTACCTCATCCAAGATTGTGGCTTCAGCTAGGCGATCGGAAGTCTCCTGCTCTAGGATTCCTATGAGAGTAAATTTTTTTCCCAGAGGCAGACACTGAAGAAGGGATATGCCTCTATAGGTTTTCCACACTGCTCCGATTGTCACCGCCTTTTTTGATAAATTGTGTGTTTATGATGAGCGATCTCCCAATCCAGATTTGGTATGGGTCCTTGAGTTGCATCCTCATCGCCGCCTGTAAGGAGATCGACTTAAGAGAGTAATAAGGTCGCCCTGAAGCTTCCCCATGCTTAGAGAAAACATTAACCATTTCTGTGTGTATAATACCATCATGCCCTGGCTGCTTTTGTGCCTACAATTCTTGATAGATACAGTATGTCAAACTTACAAACACTCTCGTACACTAGATGCAAAGAGATCATGAGAGCGTTAACAGAGACTCAGTGGGACCATTTCATTAATTTGAGTTTCTGATTGTTTACTGGACTTGGACGTGATTGGAGTCAGAGAGATCCAGAATGAATCAATAAGATCAAGAATCACTATTGAAAACTTTTCATGAAAACAAATGGGTACTGAGATTTAATTAGTCGCATCTCCGAGCTGAATTAACATCAAATTCGTTCGCTATATACTGACACGAGTGAATTCTAACATTCTTCTATCAAAACAGTTACGATGAGAAAATAGGATCGAACATAACTTATAGGATACTTTCAAAGTACTGTCGCATTGAGAAAACTAAAGGATCATCTTAGAAAGCGCCCATGGAAGTATTGTAAATGATGCAACATTACATATGTGGGATGGAGTTTTCGCACGAAGCTTATGATCAGAAAATTGACACTATATACTAAGAGTTTAATAGTTTATTGTGATTAAAGAAAGAGAAAAAGAAGTGTTCAAACATCATACAAGTATCACACAATTTAATTAAATGTAGCTTACTGTAGTTAAAAAGTAAAACTATTGATTTATTACTTACTGTTAACTAATGAAGGAAATATAATATTATGCATTTTCCTTTATGAAGTGATAGATTAAGTTAGTTAGATTTAGTTTATGTGATTTCTCTTAACACACATATTTTCTATTCTAATATACTAAATTTCTTATCATCCTGTATCTCGTCATTTACATTTCGTCATTTTTCTTTTCTTGAATGTTCTAGTAACACTGATTATCGATACGTTTCATTTATTTAATTAGATCGGTTATTCTAATAGACGTTCTAGTTCACATTTCATTTAGTTAATTAAGTTAATTGGATTTTTAGATCATAATGTTCATTAACACAACCCACATTTTTAGTTTTAAATAAGTTTAGTTACCTTATAATTAAATTAATTTAGTAGGTTAGCTGACATTTGAATATTTCTTGAGTTGACTTATTGTATTGTAATGTATTTTATGAGAGTGTGTCTCGCTTATTTGACTGATAGACCGTCTGATTAATATTTATACAAAAGTCTTCGTGAAAGTTACCAGTATGTCGATAATTTTAAAAATATTTGTTGAATGAAGAAAATAAACGCTCTTTAGAAGATACCATTTTTATTACCCCCGTCGACGGTCGGGAGGAATGTACAGGTAAGTGTTATATGTTACGGTAGCGATACTTTTATAGTGAGCCTCTTTTTAAGTTTACGCTATTGAAGGGTTTGAAATGTTATTAATAAAATATAGCGTTCGCGCTTACGGTAAATTGAACGCGAACGGTTTTTTTGCTTAGTTTTTATGATGACGTGTTGCGTAGTTATGGTTAACACACGTGACTACAACTATAAGTGTGTAAACCTATTGACACCCCAATTATAACCAAACTTTCAGGTTGAACAGGGTATTACTGTAGCAGCATAATAGTACGAAGACTAACAACAACAACAAACAATAGATTCCGTAAGAGCGAGAGCGCAAATTTCTAACGATCACCGTTGTATAATAGTAGTTATGGTGTAAAGGATTTCCCAGTGATTATGTGGCGTAACTATCGTAGGGTCCGCCCGAATTGATTATATGGATACGCTATAAACGATCATCGATTTTTATGAATGACTCATTTTCTTCAGTTACCCAGGAATAGATCGCAGAGCTAGTATATTATTGAGATATAAGAATAATAGGATATTAGTACTGATATAAGATTGTAAATATAGAATCGATTCAACTTCTTGGATATTCTTCAGTACGCATAACCGACATACGGAATTGCGCGACATAACGGAATATCAAGACGTTGTGACAGAGATATTAATGGACTAAGGACAGGAGACGCTTGTTTATAGTATATGCATGAACTTTATGTATGCCTAAATTCATGATCATGTCTCGTAGATTGAATACTAGTCAAATAAATAAAACGTATTGCATGTAGGACTCGAAACCAGCCTATGGACTTGTCCAAATAATCTGACCATTATGTGACAGTTTGGGTCTATACAGTGTCTTGACTCCACGACATTCGACAACCTTAGTTCAGCATGCAACCGTATTGCTCGACCAGAAAACCAGAAGTGCCATCAATAATAGAATGAATAATACTATCAAGAACGATGGCCATGATAAGAGGAATGGAACCACTCTGTTTTTATTACGTAACATATTTGTGATGAAATGACACAGGTAAGTAAAGGTTAGACCAATTTCAGAGCAAAAACCAGGAGCAATAACACGGTGGCTACCGGAAGAAAATTTTCCATCACTTTCGATGTTGGCCATCCTTATGACGTCAACCCCGTTCCTTCTTCACCCGTCTCCCCACAGGGTATCTCCCGTTTCAGGTCTCACTTCTCCCGTTTTCTCCCCCTTCTCCCCGTTCTCCCGATCCGCTTATGGGGACTTTTTTTATATTTCCTTGCCATGATTCATTCCCTCGCCAGGACTCCGCGCGAACCTCAATCTCGAATATGCGACCATAGTAGGTTTTAAACTACTAGTGATTTTTCTCGTTTTCCCACAAACGTTTTTTGATTTTGATGGAAGTATTGAGAATAAACTTTTACTTACCTTACCCCTACTTAGAGTCGTTCTTCTTCCTGCCCCTTCAAAACTCTACCGTAGAGCGTTTAGAGAAGGTTTGGAAGAGAGAGCGCCAAGACTAACCTATTCGGCACTATCGGCTCGGCTGTCCTTCTTCCCTTTCGAGCTGTCCTTCCTCCTGGCTGTTCCTTCCATTCATCTAGTCCTCCTCCGGTTCCTCTTCAAAAGGATTGTCTAATGTGTGTCCTCTCCGCAGCACGGACCTTGGGTTCGTCGCTGGAGGAGGGAAAAAAAGAACAAGATATGAACTTAATAAGTTTGTGTGCCAGCAGGTGGGTTTGCTAACTCTAATTTATAAAATAGAAGTCAGACGGTCATGACGCTTCAAATGTTGAGCGACCCTGAGCCCATATTCAGTTAAAGGAAAATCAGCAACTGTTACAGACAGTTCACCTTCACATAACCATAGGATGCATACTCTAACACACAGACGGCTGGGCTGTCAAAGACATCAACATCAGAATGAATAAGGCGAAGAACAGCCTTTTTTACGCATTATAAAACAAACATCTGGGAAGTCCTTCTCATATACAGCACAAGCACAAAATTAAGATTTATATCAGAAGCTGTGTGCTCTTTCTGTGCTTCTCTATGATGGGCGAGTGCTAAGAGAGATACAGAGATAGGTGAAATGTCGAAAAAATTGGTCCGCTGCTGATTTCACACAAACATGCCTAAGAATCAGAAGATTACACGATTCTTTTGGCCGAATACCACCACCAAAAACTAAGAGATCTGCCTTACATCGAGTAGAAGCAAAGCGAGGACTATGCACAACCATCCATAGCCTGGCAGACTCTGGAGATGGGTTGGCCATGTCCTCCACGAAGAGACCCCGATGTACCATCACAAGAACAACAGCGATGCTTTGGACCCCTAGAACGGAAATACGGAAAGAATTAACCGAGGCTCGACGGAAATAAAAAACCTGGCGGGAGGGAATTCCTGTGGAGGCTGAGATGCAAAGGAATGAAACCAGAGTTGGGGCACTTATACGAAGGGATGGCCGCCGTCCGTCGAGCAATAAGTGAGAATCAGATATGTTTTGTTGCCCGTACAAAGACGCCTAGTCTAAGCGAGTGATTGGCCGACTGACTGCTTTGTCGGTCGCGGCGGACCTAGGATCAAGAAGACAAGAAGAGATGTTCCAGAAATCATCTCACGGCATTTGTACTGAAGTCGAGAAGTTGATATGTATACAACTAGATTAGGCCTGTTTCATATTGTCTGTTAAAATCCCCTGCGAATGGTTGTGAATCCATTATTCCTAATTTCTTCATCTGTAATTTTGTCCATTAGAGAGGGTTTAAGAAAAAACCAAATATGTGGAAGTTTTGTTGAAGAAAGGTGGAGACTTCAGAAAGCTTACCTAGCGGGTGAATTGTTTAAATGACCAATATTAAGCCATGATAGTTTTGTGAGACCACATGGCCATACTACACTAGTATTTTATATGTGCTATAATCCTACATATAAGAAAGACAGACATTAAAAGGCAGTTTACAGCGTTTTCGCACAGAACCCAGTGTCAATAAAAGTTCAGCCAGCAGTCACACAGCAGCTGTGAAGACCCCGCCAGCGATCAAGGATTATCAGCCGAATTATTGCAGACATGGAAGACCAGATTATAATTCGACAGTCACGAAAGTCTATTTCCATGGACAGAACGTCAACCGGAAATCAAACGATGCGTGAATATGGTCACTTGCAATCAACCCCCAGAACATTAACTTTGTACCGTACAGACGATGGCAGACACTTAATTGAAAATACCAGGACTCGCCAATCACACCCAATCAAAGTACCAGACACATTATATGTGAGCAACAAATAGATATTGCCAGAGAGAACCAGAGAGCAACAATACACATTGCTGGAGAGAACCAGAGAGCTAACAATACATATTGCTGGAGAGAACCAGAGAGCAACAATTAACATATTTGCTGGAGAGAACCAGAATAGCAACAATACATATTGCTGGAGAGCTGAACCAGAGAGCTACAATAACATATTGCTGGAGTGAGAACCAGAGAGCAACAATATATATTGCTGGAGAGAACAGAGAGCTACAATACATATAGTTGCTAGGAGAGAACCGAGAGAGACAAAAATACATATTGCCAGAGAGAGAACCAGAGTGCAATGATTCATATTGCTGGAGAGAACCAGAGAGCAACAATACATTAGAACCAGAGAGCAACAATTTACATATTGCCAGAGAGAACCAGAGAGCAACAATACAACATTGCTGGAGAAAACAGAGAGCAAAACAATACATATTGCCAGAGAGAACCAAAGAGCAACAATATATATTGCCAGAGAGAGAACCAGAGGTGAGCAATAATACACATTGCTGGAGAGAACCAGAGAGCAACAATACATATTGCCAGAGAGAACCAGAGATAGCAACAATACATATTGCTAAAGAGAACCAGAGCTACAATACATATTGCTGGGAGAGAACCAGAGAGCAAACAATACATATTGCTGGAGAGAACCCAGAGAGCAACATTACACATTGCTGGAGAGAACCAGAGAGCTACAATACACATATTGCTGGAGAGAACCAGAGAGCAACAATCTACATATTGCTGGAGAGAACCAGAGAGCAAAACGATACATATTGCTGGAGAGAACCAGAGAGCTACAATACATATTGCTGGAGAGAACCAGAGAGCAACTATACATATTGCTTGGAGAGAATCAGAGAGCAACAAATACATATTGCCAGAGAGAATCAGAGAGCAACAATAGATCTTGCCACAGAGAACCAGAGAGCAACAATGCATATTGCCAGAGAGAATCACAGAGCAACAAGATATTGTGATGAAAACACAGACAACGCTCTTTCTGAAGCAGAATGGCACACCTCTGAAAAAAGACCGATTTTGTGACGCCTTCAACAGAATGAGACAATATAGAAGCACATTCGGACAGTGAAGACGATATTCCCCTCGCTGAGTTACGTGAAAGACTAGAACATCGAAATACCAGGTTACAGGCCGAGCAAGTTTTTCCAGAACACCCTGACACCAGCATAGATTCCTGCCAGGCCCATTGTACAACAACCATACTATAGAAATGAACAACCTTCAACAAGCAACTACCACTCTGATGAACAGTGGGGATAGTAAAGATGAGATGCCCCTGCAGGTGATTCAAAGTAGAGCAATTCACAACAACCAGTATACTGAAGATAAATGATACTCGACACACAGCACCATTGTTGCTGTCGTTTTTGACGAAGTCATAATAAGTAAATCTATTTAATACCTTTTGTTGGTCAAAGTTGGATAATTGGGTATTAACTTCTATGACAGGTTGTTTAAGGGTTATCTTCTCTTTCTTTCAATTATTGTCGTTGATCTGTCTTAACGATGCTCAGTTTTATATGACTGTTCTAGTCATGCGCAAGTTCTACCATGGCGCGAACTGAGGAAACTTCCGTTAGGCAGAGTCTGTGAAGGTTTAAGTTTTGGCCACCAACTTGTCGGGACATGATGGTCCCGTAGTGGTGATTTTCTCTATATCATCGTGTGGGGATTGGAAAGTTTTCGATATGATCGAGAAATGTTCAATGCTTTTCCACCTCAGTGGATTCTGTGGTGTTCGTCAAGACGTGACTTTGACAGTTTATTATAGAGTGTGTATCGCGAGAAGATTCTGTTAAAAGGTAAATGAAGACTCATTCTTATTAATATGCTCATTTGGTTGGCAGAACATTTGAAACAATTACCTATCTGCGAGTGAAAAGCTCACAGATATTGAGAGAGACCAGAATTCCTGCATTTTGCTTATTGTTCGAGCCAAATGGAGACTGATGTGTCTTTTCAAGATGAACAGTAAGCCTAAATGATGATGTTGATAATTATTGTGGACCGCCTGCAGGTTGGCTGGTATTATAGAGTTTAGCATTGGTTTGATCGTGGCTGCTAACAAAGGGATTACACAGCTGATGCTATACATATTGAGGCCCTGGTATTACGGCCAAAGTATTTTTCAGGATCACGAGGACAAATATACCCTCGGCCGGGTACTATGCCTAGTTAGAAGTTAAACAGCCTTTATAGTCATTCTGGCGACGGCAAATTTAGAGGAAAAGCTCGTTTTTTGGACGACGGAGTTTTTTTGATAGTATCCTGTTCGGCGGACTGGTGTCATATGGTTCGGTACAGAGATTACATTTGATAAAACTACGGTAAACATATCAGGACTGATGTGATGGGAGTATGTCCTGAATCGAGGTTTGATTTCATGCTCTAATTTGTTTGTACACATGACCACTGTATCTGGCATGGCTCATTATTTATAGGAATGTCCTCCTGGGCACTCTCTGTTCCAACTTATCTGGAACGCCGTGCCTGGGGGTGGCTTGCAGGCAGTTGCGCTGGGATCTTATGGTCTTGATAGGGTGCCAGCAGGCACTACGCGTCACTCAATTTCATTGCAGGGACGTACTGGCTGGCGTGGAGGGGACCGGGGGGATGGTGCGTGACACGGTATTTAGGACGCTTGTTGGCCAGGCTAATGATGGCGAGGGGGGCGGGACGTATCTCATTATAGATGGGTCACACTCAGACATATCATAATTTACCAGTACCTCTCATGCGTAGTAACATGGGTATGGGCGGGGGGGACACTAGGGTAGTGGTACGCTGATGGAACACCCACCACTAAACACCCAGTGCCACAACAATCACCCACCAGGCTGGGCCGTTACAAAACAAACCGTTACATTTGGCTGGTGACCTTACATCCAGACTCCGCAACTTGTCTACACAGTCCAGGTGCCAGAATACGGGACTACACGCTCACCTCTGGCTTCTGCTTTCACATCTCTCGCATTTTCGTCTATCGTTGACCATTTAATGGGGTGGGGGGACCCCAAGGGATTTTGGGGGGGTTTTTCTTCAGCAATTTTTTTTCAAAAGGTAAACGGGTTGCTGGTTAAAAGGTTTGAATCCTGGGTGTGATCCACATAAACCAACTGGGCCGTTTTTGGCATCTTTTAATAGAGGTTTAAGCCTCGGGGCTACATGGACCAACAACTGCTACGGAAGTGAGTGTGACATTGTTATTACATTTTCTGGAGTTCTAGATCATAAAGATGGCATTTATATACTGGGCTATCATGTCACTTCGTTACCTAGTCAAACCCTAAGATCGTAAATACCGAGTACCGTTGGTGAGAGTGGTACCACGACATTCTACGCTAAATCATATCGACGTTGGATTCTTCATAGTCTCAACTTGGTGTCGAGTCTAAGATTTTTGTTATGTTGCTCATACACTTTGGAGAACCACTGCCGCTAATTAATACAAGTAATACTGGTGGACCTTCAACGGTGGATCATCTACCTACAAATTGTTGTTTGACAGTAGTACCGCATTATACTGCATCTTTGCGGCCTATTGAGGATTGTGCTTTAAAGATAAGTGGCCTGTTTAGTGTGTAAACTGTTGCCTTTATTTTGTGTAGAGCTGAGCCTTCCCTCTATACACCATACTGGATTATTGTTTTATGTTTACTTATGCATATGCATTGTTTTGTTGTATACATGGTTTTTGTTTTACATTGTTTATTTAGTGAGTATTTTTGTGGAGTTGGTTGGGAAGGTGACTCCTTATTCGGAACTCGTATACCACGTGATAGAGGTTCTATCTGAAGAGCGTTTTCTGTTAGGGACTGTACAAAGTTTATCCACAGGGGGAAAAATTTATTTGTTAGCAATATTTGATGCTCATTTGTAACGTTTTAGTTGTGCCGAGGTGTTTGCCATTTTCGGATGTTTCTGTAAAATAATTATCTGTGTTCATTTTACTTTCAGTAAACATCTTATATAATTTTTGTTCGTACGTTTTTTGATTGTGATTTGTGTTGAATTTGTGTCTGCCTATTCTAGCTATCGTTTATCCTTTATTATACATCTTTGTGTTTTTTATCAGTGTTTGCCATTTGTTTGTTTGAATTTTCCTCACAGTTCATCATTCACACATTTTGTAACATTTTTTTTTAGTTTCGCTGGTATTGTTAATTTGACTTCTGGCGAAACGTTTTTCGGTTTGCTGGTTTTGTCCTAACATTTCCTTGTGTCTTTGTATTTATTATTCGTCATAATACATTGGTTGTCATACAGTCTTTAGATCATACTTGATGTCATGGAACTATTATTATTGA